>JAAAKG020166673.1:0-13764 GCA_010014905.2 Druon quercuslanigerum
CCCTACCGAGTGAGTCACGCCTACCCCGAAAGGGAAACGGCTTAATGGTGTAATAATAATAATAATAATAATTATACGAATAAAACTTAATAAATTAATGTAATTTACTTTTTTTTTGCCACGAGTCACATTAAATCAATCTTTATCATTTTGCAGTTATTTTCATTGCTTCATTGAAAAGAATTGAAGGAATAAGAATTAATTATATATTGCGCAATCAAACCTAATTGATTTCTACAGTTAAAATAATTTTAATTATACGATTAAAACTTAATAAATTAATGTAATTTAATTTTTTGCCACGTTTTACATTAAACTCATTCTTATCATTTTTCAGTTACTTTCATTGCTTTATTGAAAACAATTGAAGGAATCAGAATTATTTATATTTTGCGCAATTAAATCCAATCGATTTTTATACTTTTAAATTCATTTTAACTCTATGAATAAAACCTAATAAATTAATTTCATTTAATTTTTTTGCACGAATTGCATTAAATCAATTCTGATCATTTTTTAGCCATTTTAATTGCTTTATTTAAAATAATTAAAGAAATCAGAATTATTTAATATTTTGCGCAATTGAATCTAATCGACTTTTATAGTTTGAAATAATTTTAAGTATACGATTAAAACTTAATAGATTAATGTAATTAAATTTTTTTCTAGGAGTCAAATTGAATCAATTCCTAACATTTCGCAATCATTTTAATTGCTTTATTAAAAACAATTTTAAGAATTTAAATTATTTATATTTTGCGCAATTGAACCGAATCGACTTTTATCGTTTTACATCAGTTTAATTATACGATTAAAACTTATAAATTAATGTAATTCAATTTTTTGGCTAGGAGTCATATTGAATCAATTCTTATCATTTTTCAGTCATTTCAATTGCTTTATTAAAAAAAATAATTCAAGAAATCAAAATTTGCGCAATTAAATTTAATCGACTTTAATATTTTTACATAATTTTAATTTTATAATTAAAACTTAATAAATTAATGAAATAACATTTTTTTGCTAGGAGTCAAAATTATTCAATACTTACAAGTTTTAAATAATTTCAATTGCTTTATTAAAAACAAATGATGGAATTAAAATTATTTATATTTTGCACGATTGAACCCAATCGACTTCTATAGTTTTAAATAATTTTAATCCTATGATTAAGGCTTAATAATTGGTGCCCGGTCGATACCACACATATCGAATCTACACATTATATAAACTCAACACATTAAGTGTAAACGTCGAGTCTACACATTTAAGTCTACACATTCAAGTCTCGACGATTAACTCTACAACTTTTTATGAACGAATTTTTTCCAACTGTACACATTAACTGTGCACATTAAAGTTTCCACGCAAAAACCCTCCACCTTTAATTCTGCACATTAAACATACTTGTTGTTGAAAATAATAATAACGGTTAGTCCTCTTTGTGACGTTCCAGGGGCGTTCCCGCAACGTTCCATGCTTTCAGGCTACTGATTTAAAACACTGCTAATTAAATATAAATTTGGAGTTGCCAATCGGATTCAATCAATTCAAAGACACAAATGATGCACAGCGAGACCAATTTTAAATTCAAAAATGAAATTTCAGGCGAGAAGCGATTAATATATTGAAAAATTTTGAGTGTGACAAGGAAATCTGAATCATCTCTTGCACGCGAGGTTACAAAACTCTACCCACCGCACTGGTCATTGTTGCCAATCTACTTCAACTGGCCTCGCAAAAGACTTATTCGATGGTATATTTTTCTCGCGCTACGCGGTCGATTTTTTATTTATCCCACATTTGTGCGCAAGCCTTTTAAAATTAAACTTTAAAGCATCGAAAACAGTCATTTTGTGATTGTAAATTCTGTTTTGTTAAAGCTCCTTCGGCTTTAACGTACGCACCCTTATGATGTATCTCATGCTTTGTCCTTGATTTGGAAGAAAATGCGAACTTTTCTACATTATGCTCAACTGCAATATATCAAATGTATTGAGACGGTCCGTCTTATTTTCATAATTAAAATAAAATAATGAAGATACGGGCGAACATTTACATTGATACGCCTCTGACTCGGAAGTAAACATCCGAGTAGAGTTACGGGAGGATTCGACGAATCGTTGGATCATGCGATCGATTGCGTGCGCCATCGGCTAATAAGTGGGGATGGGACCAAGGCACCTTATATATTGATGCCGGTATCGGTACCAGCTCTCTCTTCTAATTCAACGATCTACGGGGAAGCAACTCTCTTGGTCTCTCTGGCTACATGTCACGTAAGACAGAGCTTTAAAGTCAAAAAAGGGACGTTATTGCAGGAACGCTATTTCTGAGAATTCTCCTTCATCATTAGCAACGTTACTTCAAGAATACTATCCTGATTCATTTTGAATTAGCGTAGTAGAAGTAAGTTCGGCCGAATTTAATTTTATTTAGTATATGCATGAATGTAATGACTTTGAACTCCATGTTCACTGGAGACCTCGTTGTACATGATGGCATTTAGTGAGCGAATTTTTATAAATTATCACATGGTGTGTGCGACATTATTGTAATGACTTTGCACTTTATTTCACGATAAAGACCTCGCTGTGCTTGGTCGCACTAGCTAGTGAAATTTTAATGGGCATGTTTAGTTTGATTCTTAAAAAAAAAGAAGTGCCAGAATGGAATTTGTAACGACTTTGCACTTTATCTACCGATAAAGACCTCGTCGTTCAAAGAAAGTTCTTGTCTTGCTTTTTAATTATATTGGAGAAGAATCCAATCCAAAGCGTTTTAACAAGTTATTAATATTTAAAATACGAAATCATATCTCGCTTGAGTTAACTCACAGTCCATCGTTTATTACAGAAAAAAGTGATTTAGAATTTTTGTGGGTTAACTTAACTGCTGTTCTTTAAATTATTCAATTTTAGTTATATAATGGTTAGGGCTTCTTTTAAAATCCTTTCAGTATTGGAACCAATTCACATTGTTGGTTGCAATTTACTGCGCAGAAAAAGTAAACGCAAATTAAACAAACCTCTAAATGTAAATAAATATCATTGAGATAAGTTTAAAATGCCGCACTACTATTAACAGAAATTAATCTAATTTTTGGTAAATTTTAAGATCTTTTTCTAAAATCAGTCAACTGAAGTAATAAATAACTTGCGAATATTGTAAAAAACAAAAATAATCCCCGGTTTGATAGAACGATAATGTTACAGTATATTATATTTATTTCTGCCACTCGAGTTGGCACTGCGCTCATGCAGATATTGCAAAAAATGTACAAACTTTATTTTTCATGATGATTTTAATATTAAATTTTATTCTTGACCACTCTGAGAAATGTATATCATTTCAATAAATTGATATTATTACCATTTATAATATGTATTAGTATTGGAACAAAAGTATTTTACTGTGTTCTTTTTATTATTGAAAAATTCGCATTCTATCATAATTAAAAAATATTATTAAAAAATTTACTGTAACTTTTGTCGTTTTTCCATTAATTTAGTTTGTTTATATTCAATGTAGATGTAATTTAGGCAAAACATGTTGTTAAATAAAATCTTATTGTCTCTTGTGTCTTACTTCCAAAAAGTTTCTTTTTTTACTTTTAATATATTTTTATAATCAGAGTTTATAACAAAGTTGTGAATATTTTTTGGTTAAGCTACTTTTGTCTTTTAATTCTTCTCATCTCTTGCGTCGCTTTTCCAAGAATTTACTGCTTAAGTTTTTAATCTTATTTTTTACGATCGAATGAAAATCTACTCTTTTATCTAAAAATGATTAATAACAAATGTATAGATCTTTTTGGGGTGAAGAACTTTAGTCTGTTAATTTTAGATGGTACCTTGTGTCGCTTTCCGAAAAATGTAATTTTTTAATCTTTTCTTTTTCGCTATTTTTTTGAAGAGAAACGTTTGTCTATTTATTTTTTTAACAGCTTGTGTCGTGTTTCCAAAACTTCAATCTTTTATTTTTAATGTTGTTTTTACGATTAAAAAAAAACTATTCGAATTTTCAACTATTCGACAAAAATTTAAAAAGTTGTCATGATAATCTTGTCAGGCTTTCAAAAATCAACGTCTTTTTTCTCTTGATATATGACATATCAAATATGTAAACTTGGTTCCTTTTTTACATCAATAGGCAAATACTAGTTTGCAATCAAGTGGATTAAGGGGGACCTACATCTTTAATTGGGATTCGAAGTACTAAAAATACGGTAAAGGTCTATAGGACAAATTTCAAAGGTCAGCGATCAAGCCGCGGAATTATAAAATGAAAACCGAGCGCCAGCGAGGCTACCATCTATTATTATACATATAAGTATCATTTATAGACAACATTCCTAATTAATCTTTAGCTTCATAAAACAATATCAATATAGTGCATTCACAGGAAAATAAAAAAGTGATTTTTTCCAGACATTTAATTCAATACAGTACAAAAGTGTAAATAGAATTAACTCATAATAGAATGTATTAAATAATATACCTTTTTTTATTTGAATTTGTTTAATATTAAATAAATAGCTTCGATTTTCGCGAGAAGTTTTATAAAAGATTATTTAAATTTATTGAGTTTAACCAAATGTTTGATAATTTTTTTTAGACGATTTAAATAACAAATATCCTTAATAATTTTTTATTGAAAAAATAGTGATTAAAATCTTTAATTAAAAATTATCACCCCTCTTCTACTATTTTTAATAAATGTTAATCGTCCATTTTGAGCAGGGCGCCCCAGCTACTTGTGTACCATCCCCCACTACGCGGCTTCCCCTCACACCGTCGAGCTGCTGCCACTGAGTTTGGTCATAGGGGGGGCCTTTTCCAGTAGTAGTGGGGGAACGGTACACAGGTAGCTGGCGTGGAATAGTCATCTGCCCGTTGTCTACTTACAATTTCCTCTACCCTTGAGCAGCCTCTTCTAATTGTACACATTAATGCAACAATGACACCTCCACCAAACATCAATATGACAAAGACTGCAAGTCTCCAATGGTCCTTTCTCGATACAATTTTTCTGGCTGACGGTAAAGTCAAAACTTCGGCGGTATTGACATCAAGACGTGAAGCTTTCACCAGGATTGTTCTCAACCGTCGAGAAGCCTTTTCACACGCCATTTTTGAAGGAATTTCTTTGAAAGATCTTGTCTTCATCTGCACATGATGTTTTGCTCTACCATTCGTATTGCTCGTATTCCCTGCCACATCCAATCATTTGGAAAAGCTCACTTTTTTCCTTTACAACTCCCTCAGGAGACACCAGGTTCTTCACGAGATCATCCTGTTCAACACCATATAGTCTATCTTTTTTTAAGTATCTTCTCGTTTTATGGGATTTTTTCCCTAGTATCTCTTCTTGTACACAGTGATACCCTTCAGTGGTAAATCCGAGTCGTAATACTTTTATGCTCACGCCAAGTGCCCAATGGGGATGAAAGTTCATGAAATGACCACTAAAATGGAACCGAATTTTTATATGGCTTGAGATATTATAGTTAAGAAATCTAGTTAAGGATGTACGCTATGTACAATAAATCTCAAAAGTCGCTAATCTTTAAAATTATTTATAACATAAAAAAAAATAGATCTATTACTGATTTCTGGAAATCTTGACGGAAGCTTCTAAGCGTACTTTAGAAAAAATGATTCAGTTTAGAATTGTTTATTTAACAGTAGTTATTTAGAGTTTTAGTTTTTGCTTTCTCTTTATGGTAAGGTTACAATTCTTATTTATTATTAAATTATCTAGGCCTCATTTTATTCTTTAAAGGATTCTCTACAATTCTATTGGGATGTTGTTAATTCAAATTTAAACTGTGATTGTTTATAACAATAATAACTTTATGAGTTCTTAATTAATTTTTAAAAATAAAATCAGCCCAAATAGAAATATAAAGAATCCTTCGAAGAAGAATATGAGGCCTTGATCATTAGGATTAAATAAAAATTGTAACTTTTCCCTAAGGATAAAAGAAAAAACTAAACCTTTAAATAACTACTGGTTAATAAGCAATTTTAACCTGATATATTTTTTTCTGACGCGTGCTTAGAAGCCTCCATCAATAATTACAGAAATTAAAAATAAATTTTTTTTGTCGATTTTATAAATTATTTTAAAGTTAGGCAACTTTTGAGATTGATTGTACGTAGTGTACATCCTTAAAATTGAGTGAATCACTAAACAGAGCCGCCGCATAGTGGAAGAAAAAGCATATTTTCTGGACAAAAATCGACTGACAGTGCAATTTTTAACGGATTTTGATTTTTCTTTTCAAGAATTGACCGTAAGGCTTCAAGGTGTAACATTTAACTGTGCAATTTTTGTTCTGATATAACGAAAATCTTTTATTTAACAACAAACTTACAACTTTTTGTTGCTAAAATTTTCCATGATACAAATTCTTCCAAGACTTTGAAATTAATCTGAAAAGGTCATAAATCAATGTAAAAACTAACTACAAATAATTCATTAGTTGGTTAGAGTAAAAAAATTTATAATAATTTTTTAAACAAATCAATTAACAAAATGTCATTTTTTCGTGATTTGCAATGATTAGCTACTTTTGACCCATATCCTTTGTATAAAGTCCGTGCAGAAATTTCCCCATTTTTCCTTATTTGAAGTTCGGTTTCGATGGGGTTCCTATCATAATATCTATTCTAGAAAAAACTGGTTGGGGCCCCTATCAGAATATATAATCTAGAAAAAACTGGTTGGGGCCCATATCAGAGTATATAATCTAGAAAAAACTGGTTGGGGCTCCTATCAGAATAAATAATCTAGAAAAAACTGGTTGGGGCCCCTATCAAAATATCTATTTCAGAAAAAACTAGTTAGGGCCCTATCAGAATATAAATTCTAGAAAATAACTGGTTAAGGCCCCTATTAGAATAAATAATTTACAAAAAACTGGTTGGGGCCCCTATCAAAATATCTATTTCAGAAAAAACTGGTTGGGGCCCCTATCAAAATATCTGCTTCAGAAAAAACTAGTTAGGGCCCTATCAGAATATAAATTCTAGAAAAAACTGGTTAAGGCCCCTATTAGAATAAATAATCTACAAAAAACTGGTTGGGGCCCCTATCAGAATAAACAATCTAGAAAAAACTGGTAGGGGCCCCTATCAAAATATCTATTTCAGAAAAAACTAGTTAGGGCCCTATCAGAATATAAATTCTAGAAAAAACTAGTTGGCGCCCCTATTCGAATAAATAATCTACAAAAAAATGGTTGGGGCCCCTATCAGAATAAATAATCTAGAAAAAACTGGTTAGGGCCCCTATCAGAATATATAATCTAGAAAAAACTAGTTGAGGCCCTTATCAGAACATTTAGTCTAGTTTAAATAATTAATATTTTTTTAGTCACTATGAAAAATATGATAGCAAGGAGTCTAAGAAAAAACATTTAAGTTGATTTCGTAAAAAAAACAAGACTTTTCATCAAAAAATGGGCAAAATGTGGATTTGTTTATAAAAATTGTTAAAATAATTAGCAATAATTAGCTAGTTTTAAATTATTGTAAACGCACATCATTATCTGAGATACTTTGTACGAAAGATTTTGGTCAACATTCTAATCATTGCAAATCACGAAAAAAGGACTTTGGTAATTAATTTGTTTATAACATTATTAAAAAATTTTTTGTTACTGCAGCCCACTTATAAATTTTTTGTAGTTAGTTTTTACATTGATTTATGACCTTTTTTAATGAATTTCAAAGTCTTAGAAGAAATGGTATCATGGAAAAGTTTGACAAAAAAAAGTTATACGTTTGTTGTTAAATAACAAAGTTCCGTTAAGTGAAAATAAAAATTGCACAGTTAAGTGTTACACCTGAAAGCCTCATGATCAATCAAAACTGTCAGTCGATTTTTGTCCAAAAATGTGTTTTTTCTCCCACCGTGTGCCGCGCCGGGTGCAAGAACCAGCGCGACGCTCGAACAGGCGTAAAAGAATTGTCCGCGCTTCTCCAAAAAAGAAAATGTTCAAAATCGAAAAATCAATTTTTTGATAATGTATAATTGTTGAGAATAAGAAAATGAAACTTATTCCTCTTAAAATTTTTGTTTCCCAACGTTTATTTTTAATAATAAAAGCGAAATATCGATTAAAAGTTTCTCTCTGGTTTACTTAAGGCTAAGTATTATTGAAATGAGTTCATATTTATACGAATTATTCAAAATACTATAGAGATGTCTCAGAATCCATGCAAAAGTTAAAAATCGTTTATTGCTTAATAATATTTAATTGTAAAAATTGTCTTCGAGGCTGCCTGACGGAGCAGTCTTCGCTACGCATTAGTTAACAGCGCGGGCAGATGTCGAGTACTTTTTCCAAATATGAATAACTCAGTCGATTTCCAACGAATCTTTATGAGATTTCCCAGAAAACTTTATTTAACTTTTCTAAACAAATCGCTCACTGGAAGTTGTTTGAAACTCAAATTTACCTAGATACTTTTTACCGGCGAAACCAAGAAAAGCCAATTATCGACTTACCTCATTTTGCAATTAAATATTATTAAACAATAAGCGATTTTTAATTTTTGCACGAATTCTTAGGCATCGATATAGTATTTGAAATAGCTCCTATAAATATGAACTCATTTCTATAATATTTAGCCGAGTTAGAACGATTTAAGTTTTAAAACTTAATTAAATCAGAGAGAAACTTTTAATCGATATTTCGCTTTTATCATTAAAAAGAAACGTTTGACAACAAAAATTTTAATAGGAAAAACTTTTATTTCCTTATTCTCTACAATCATACATTTTCAAAAAATTGATTTTTCGATTTTGAAAATTTTCTTTTTTTGAGAAGCGCGGACAATACTTTTACGCATGCTCGAGCGTCGGATGGTTCTTGCACACGGCGGCACAATTTAAATTTGAGTATGTGATTAACCTACAGGCCATCAAACAAAGCAGCTTCTATATTGGAATAACTATATTATTGATATCTCATTTTTACATTTTGGATTAGCACCGTTCCTTCCGTTTGATGCGTTTCTCGATTATTACAATGTCACTTCTCGATTTTTATCGTCACTATTCGATTTTTTATCGTTCCAATTCCTCTTCATTTTCCATTACCTTTTATTTTCTACCGTCTATCGGTCGCTCTCTCCCTCTCTTTCTCATTTCGTTGCTGTGCCATGCTTTTTTACACCTTTAAAGCTTTTTCATAGCACTGGATTTCATGACGCAAAGTATTTTTTAAGAAGCTCCAGAGAACCTAGAAAAACAAATTTATAAAGTAAAACATAAGAGTAAAGTGGTTTAAATTAAATGGTAAGATAACAGTCAGTTTATTCAGTAGAAAGTCATTGTCTAAACATATATAATAAACTAATATTTTTTAAAAAGAAGAAGCTACAAGGAGAAAATTGACCGCGGAGGGATTCCGGAAAATCTGCGTATTACACCCGACTCTTGGTTTAGCCACTCCCAGTTTAGTAATTTCTAGAACAGTTAACCCGCTCACTTTCTCAGCGCGCTGGGCGAGAGACGGTTGCAACTCTTGTTTTCAAACCCCTAGCAGCGTAGAGAAAAGGCGCAACGCGTGGGTACTCACATTCGAATATTGCGCAATATCATGCATTCAAGTTGGAAACGTTTCTGACTTCCTTGACTTTTCACGTAGCTAAACCGAGAGTCGGGCGTAAACTTCCAGACTCTAACCACTGAATCACTAGTTGGATTCAATCAAAAAAGATAATTTTTTCACAAAATAGTTCCATTAAAAAAAACAAATACCATGGCAGTTCATTTGTCACCAAATAGTAATATTTGAAATAAGCAATTATATTTTTAACGGTATTATTTGATTTTCAGGTATCAAAGAGAGAGCATCATTGTTACGTTGCTGCTCTTACCTGCTTCATTTTTTTTTATTTTGATAAGGGTGCTATTAGTACTGAAACGATGGAGAATACGAGGGTGAATATTATTTACAAATTTTTTCAAATGTGATGTTATAATAATAGAAATAAAAAATCCGCCCGCATCAAGGGCACACTCTCATCGCGCGCGGCGCGCTTCAATCGCAAGTTTGAGCGCGCCTAGTGCGCGCGACTGTTGGTTGTCTTGCTTCAAGCTCTATAATATATTGGTATATGTATGTTCTTCACACATGTGCATAGATTTTTGAAACTAAAGGTCAAACTATTGACAACAATAAATTGGTGATAGTGAATTCTCTTTTGTTAAAGCACCTTTGGCTTTAACGAACAATTCATAGCATGCATTGACATTCAAATAGACGTAGTTTAATAAACCTTACACAATAATGAGGGGTTGAGGGAGGTTGAGGCACAGTTTAACCCTAAAATTTAATTTTTGATGTTTTATTATTTTTTTATGCTGTCAAAAATTGAAATTTGGATTTTTCAAAAAAATTCACAAAGTTCTGATGGGGATCTTATATGGCATTCGAAACGCAATGTTTTTTTTCTGTTAAATTTTTTCCATATCATGCGTTGTCTGGCCGAAAATGTTAATTTTTCGTTTCTTTTTTTGGATTTTGAAAATGCTATATCTCTGAAAATTTTCATTTTATCGAAAAATGTCATAAAGATAAATTGTTAAAATTTGAGAGTACTATAAACACACGTACATCTAATTTTCAAATTTTGTAAAACATGGCCTCATAAATTTTCAAAATGCTCTAACTTTTTGAATTTTTATCCAAAATGACTGGCTAACGAACTTGACCTTTAGTTTCTAACACTTAGAGAGTATGCCGAAGGCCAATTGAATAGATTAATTTTTTCAAAAGTTATCGTGCTCACATTTTTCGATTTATCATTTTTCAAATTACAATAGGGAAATTTTATGATGGTTGTCCAAACTTGGTCTTTAGATTATTGGTTTTATTTTCCGGAATTCTATACATTAACTGGTTTATAAAACGTTAAATAATATTATAAATGCGATTTTTATTTTTATTTAATTTTCTTAAATTTTAGGTAGATTTTTTACTAAATTGATTAACTTCTAAGCCAAAATGATGAATGTTCTACAGAACACTTGAATTTTAAATCCAAAAATATAAGTTTCCAAGAAAAAACTTAATTTGCAACGAAATAATTTAATTTTCAACTAAAATTGTTTATCTTCAACTAAACAATAATTTGTTGCCAAGTAGTTCATCTTTAAACAAATACTTTATTCTAAAAAAAAAGAATTCTTAACGAAAAATGTAATAGTTGGTGTTTAAGCCAAGAAATTTTTATTTTAAATCAATAATTATTAATTTTCAACCAAAAGGGATTTCTATAAAAAAACACGATTTTTTAACAAAATACATGAATTTTCAACCAAATAGTTGAGTTTTTAACTCGGAAAGATCAATTTGGAACTTAAAATATCAATTTCAATTTCAATTTCAGTTTCATCAAAAACAGTTTCATTTTTAGTTAAAAAAATTGAACGTGAACTGAAAGGAGACTTTTTCAAGAAAATTGTTAAACTTTGATAATTGAAAAATGGAAATTAATTTTTTGTTGAAAATTGCACTGATATGTAGAGAACTTTTATTTTAAAAACGAGCGTTTAATAATTTTTTTGAAAATTAACCTATTTAGTTGAAAATCTTATT
The DNA here is from genome assembly GCA_010014905.2 of Druon quercuslanigerum. Classification (NCBI taxonomy): domain Eukaryota; kingdom Metazoa; phylum Arthropoda; class Insecta; order Hymenoptera; family Cynipidae; genus Druon; species Druon quercuslanigerum. The sequence continues at coordinate 11,618 of JAAAKG020166673.1, forward strand.
ATTTAATTGAACATGTTTTTTTTATTAAAATCAATTTTTTGGTTCAAATTACAGCTTTTTGTTTAAAGATGAATCGGTTTTAGTTGAGGTTTCAACTATTTTATTAAAAATAAATTTTCGATGATCAAATTAAATTTTTCTCATTTTTAAATAATTTTTTTTGAATATCAACTGTTATATTTTTCATCAAAAATTTATCTTTTTAGGTAAAAAATTTCATTTCTTGGTCGAAAATTAAAATACTTTCTTAAAGTTAATTTTTTTGTTTAAAGATTCATAATTTTAGTTAAAAATTCTTTCTTGTTCATAATTAATTCTTTAACTAAAGTTGAACTATTCTCTTGCAAATTCAACTGATTGGTTGGGAATTAACTTTTTTAAACGTCCTGTAAGCTTGAAAATACAACAATTTTATTTAAATATTTTGTCTTTCTTGACTGATAAATTAATTTTTGTTCGAAAATTCAACTAATTGGTTTCGAAAATTCAAATATTTTGTAAAAAATTTGTTTTTTATTTGGGGGTAAAATCTTTATTTCTTAAATATCGACTATTACATTTTTCGTTGAAAACATTACTTTAGGTTTAAAATCCTATTCCTGGTATAAAAGTTGAATTACGTTCCTAAAAATTAATTGTCTTGGTTAAAGATTTAAATTTTAAGTTAACAAATCCTTTTTTATAAAAAATTGATTTTTCAAACTAAAAACTATTTAGTATAAAATTAAAATATTTAGCAAAGAATTCGCTCTTTTATTGATCGTTAATTCTCTTAAATTAAAATCTATTTACTGCATTTTTAGTTATAAATTATTTTTTTTGAATTAAAAAATACAGAAAACTTGAAAAAAACTCACAAACAAAGAAAATCTCATCCATTGATCAAAGTAAAAAAAAATATTAAGGATTTAAATATTTTGTTTGGAATTCATCCTTTTGCATTCAATTTTACTGTTTGAAAAAATATATTTAACTATTATTTTTAACTTCGATTTACAAAAAGACTTATGAAATTTTGTATAGTTATGGATTAACGCCAGATAAGAGAAACGCGTGTGAAGCACGCTGTCTCACACTCTCTTTTTTCACTTTTCCCACTACTCAATAATTATTTTATTAAATTTTAAAAATATTTTATTATAAAGTTCAATAAGAACTATTTATAAAAGAATTTTAAGTCTAGCACAGGCATTGGTCCGTTTTAAATTGAACAAATTATATTTGTAGTTAATAACAAACAATATGGGACTTTCCACCTGATTATATTGGCGAATCAGTAAGTCATTAGGTAGAATCATGATACTTTGGTGCCAATCATTCAATAAAAACAAAAATATAGAAAAATTCAATTTTTGATTTTTTTCATCGAGTCTCCATTTTTATAAAAGATTAAAATTTTAAATAAATTCATAATCGATCCATACACTAACACTACTCTAAATTAGAACATATCTTTGTTTATCTAAAGCCAGAAACAATTGATGCCTTTACAACATTTAAAATACTTTGATCCGAAATTTAAATCCTTCTTTTTTATTTATTTTATATCCATAAATAAATATTAACTAAATATTGTAAAAGCTGCACATGTGGATATTTACCGTAATGGTGGAAAATAAGATCCTGATACCAAGCAGATAAATATACAGAATTCATTTTACAGAACACAAAAACAAATTTTGAAGTTTGTTAAGACTTGAAGTAAATCACCGTTTTATATTGATATTATCTTTTCAAGATTATTGTAAATTCCGGGCGAATTAAGTGTGATGATTGTGGTAACAATACAGAACATTCTGCCACAGCTTCCACGTAATGAGGTGCCGGCGCGGGCGTCGCGACGCTGACTGCAGAGGCGTTGGACGTTCACCCTTTTATAGCTGGTTTTCTCACCCCATCCTTCTCTAGTGTAGCGCAACTCCAGATGAACCCAAATAAAGAGATTTAAAAAATTGGTGTTATCGGGAATGGCATTGACCTATCAGATCAAGATACTAATCAAACAAACTGAAAATATATATATACACTATAGATCTAAGATACTTCAAAAATTCAGAATTTTTCGTTTTAATAAAATTTTGGAACTGAACTTTATCTGTGAAAAAGACTCCTACCTTTCGCTCCACTGGGCTTCGAACCACAGGTCA
>JAAAKG020166673.1:13864-28209 GCA_010014905.2 Druon quercuslanigerum
TTCGTTTTTATAAAATTTTGGAACTGAACTTTATCTGTGAAAAAGACTCCTACCTTTCGCTCCACTGGGCTTCGAACCACAGGTCAACCGATTGTCAGCAGAGCGTTCCTACCACTAAGCTACTTGAAATATCGAAGGAAGAATCTTTTTTCAGAAATACGTCAAAATTAAAGATTTCCTTTCTGTTAGTTATAAGAATAAGAAAATCTGTTTTATCATTGGGAATGGAATTGACCAATCAGATTAGGATACAAATCCCACAATCTGAAAATAAAAATATATAGACTATAGATCTAAGATACTTCAAAAATTCAGAATTTTTCGTTTTTATAAAATTTTGGAACTGAACTTTATCTGTGAAAAAGACTCCTACCTTTCGCTCCACTGGGCTTCGAACGACAGGTCAACCGATTACCGGCAGAGTGCATTTACCACTAAGCTACTTGAAATATCGAAGGAAGAATCATTTTTCACAGCTATGTTAAAATGCAAGATTTTCTGTATGTCAATTATAAGATTTAGGAAATCTCTATTATCATCGGGATTGTCAATGACCGATCTAATAAAGATATTAATCAAATGACGTAAAAATGGAAATCTACACTATCGATTTAAAATACCCTTCAAATTCTGAATTTTTCGTTGTTCTAGAATTTTACAATTAAATTTTATCTTCGAAAAAAGACCCCTACCCTTCGCTCCGGTTAGAAATCAAACAACGGGTCAACCGATTGCCGGTAGAGTGCTTTTACCACTAAGCTACTTGAAATATCGAAAGAAGAATATTTTTTCAGAGATATGTCAAAATGCAAGTCTTTCTTTATGTCAGTTATAACATTTCAGGAATCTGTATTATCATCGGGAACGGCAATGACCTATCAGATTAAGATACTAATTAGATAAACTAAAAATATAAATATACAATATAGAGCTAAGATACCCCTCAAATTCAGAATTTTTAGTTTTTATAAAATTTTAGAACTGAACTTTATTTGTGAAAGAGACTACTCCCTTTCGCTCCGCTGGGAATCGAACCACAGGTCAACCCATTACCGGTAGAGTGCTTTTACCACTAAGCTACTTGAAAATTGAAGGAAAAACATATTTTCAGAGATATCTCAAAATGCAAGGTTTTCGTTATGTCACTTGTAAGACTTAGGAAATCTGTTTTATCAACAGGAATTGGCAATTACCGATCAGATAAAGATACTAATCAGATAAACTGAAAATATGAATATACACTATAGAGCTAAGATACCCCTTAAATTCAGTATTTTTAGTTTTTATAAAATTTTAGAACTGAACTTTATTTGTGAAAAAGACCTCTCCCTTTCGCTCCGCTGGGAATCGAACCACAGGTCAACCGATTACCGGTAGAGTGCATTTACCACTAAGCTACTTGAATTATCGAAGGAAGAATCATTTTTCACAGCTATGTCAAAATGCAAGATTTTCTGTATGTCAATTATAAGATTTAGGAAATCTGTTTTATCATCGGGAATGTCAATGACCGATCTGATATAGATACTAATCAAATGACGTAAAAATAGGAATCTACACTATCGGTTTAAAATACCCTTCAAATTGAGAACTTTTCGTTATTCTAGAATTAAATTTTATCTTCGAAAAAAGTCCCCTACCCTTCGCTCCGGTGGGAAATCAAAAAACAGATATACCGATTGCCGGTAGAGTGCTATTCCCACTAAGCTACTGGAAAAATTGAAGGAAGAATCTTTTTTCACAGATATGTCGAACGGCGATCGAATAAACGAATAAAAGCTCAGAAACTCAAGAATTTGGTAGAAAATCTAACTTTTCGGTTGAAAATTTATGTATTTGGTTAAAAGTTTATATTTTTTGCTTATAAATAAATGTTTTGTTAAAAATTCGTCTGTTGGTTAAATCCTAATGTTTTTTTTTATTTTAAATCACAATATTTTTGTTGTGATGTAACCTATTACATGTTCCTTTAAAAACTCATATTATTAGGTTAAAACTTCAACTCCTTCTTTGAAAGTTGAACTACTCTCTATGTTGTTTTACTCTATATGTTGTTTTCTGCAGAATTGATTTTATTTAAAGTTTCTTAATTTTAATGAAAAACTCGTTTTATCTTTTCGATTAAAAAGTCACTTTTTTAACTGAAAATTCTCCTTTTGCGGTAGAAAATCAATTTCTTTTCGTCAAAACTGATGTAATTTTTTGAAAATTCTACTCTCTTCATTAAATTAAACAGTTTTTAATTTTTTGTTTTAACTTCTTTTTTTTTAAATAAACTAATACATTTTTAATTAAAAATTCGTATTTTCAGGTGGACAAGTCATTTCCTTGGTTGAAAGTTGAGCTAAAATTCAAATATTTGTTTAAAAAAGTCTTCATTGGTCGTTAAATCCAACTTTTTTTATTTTTAATTGCATAAATTTTTTTCTGAAATATAAACTATTACATTTTTTGTTGGCAATTTATATTATTAGGCTTGAAAGTTAAACTACTTTCAACAAAATTCATTTCAATTTTTTACTTTTCGTAATTTTGGTTACAATTTTTGTTTTGTTAATTTTTTGATTAAAAAGTAATTTTTTTAACTGAGAAATCCTCTGTTCCGTTTGAAAATGAAATATAAAATAATATTACATTTTTCTTTGCAAATTCATGTTTTTAGGTTGATAAATCAACTCCTTGGTTCAAAGTGAAACTACTTTCTAAAATTTTTTTTTTGTTGTCGATTAATAATTTTAGTTGAAAAAATTAATTTTTTAAAAAGAGTTTCTAATTTTTTAAACTAAAAATTGCAATATGCTATTGTTGAAATATAAACTATTATATTTTTTGTTCGAAATCCATACTTTCAGATTGAAACTGGAACGACTTTCGAAAAAGTTCTTTTTTGTTGATCGTGACGATTCATAAATTTAATTGAAAATTATTATTTTTCTTGCTGTTAAAAAGTAATTTTTTGACTGAAAATTCAACTTTTTTACTAAAAATTGATGTATTTTTCTTGCTAATTTATATATTTTGAAACAGATATCAAGAATTTTGTAGCTATTTTTACTATAAAATTCAACTAAGAAGATGATTTTTCAAATTAAAAAACGAACACTTTCTAACAAAATTGTTTAATTTCACCAAATCATAAAATTTCCAACCAAAAATAGTTTCGTTTCCGTATCGGAATCAATTAAGTTAGTATTTAAGCGAAAAAGTGAGAAACAGGAGAAGAGAGAAAAACATGAGAAAAAACTCGAGAAAATTAATCCTTTTTCGTTAAAAATTCAACTACTAGAATAAAAATTGAACTATGTTAAAAATTAATTTTTTGGATGAAGATTAATCCTACAATTAAAAATAGGTAAAATAAGGGGAAACGGGAGAGGGGAAGTAGGGAAAATGAGGAGAAATTGGAAACGGGAATGAGGTGGCTGGGAAAAGTGATATCTAATGAGGCTGGGGGGGGGGGGTAGTAGTAAAAGTTAGTTTTAGTGAGGGTTAGTAGAGAAAATGATTAGAAAAAAGAGTAAGTAGAATTAAGTAGGAGAAAGGAGAATAAATTGGTAAGGGGGTTAAGGGGGGTACAGGAAGTGGTGGTAATGGGGGGTAGGGGAAGTAAGGGAAAATAAATGAAAAGAAGGGGAATTGAGAAGGGAAATGAGGTAATTAGAAGCAGTGATAGGTAATGAGGGAAGGTGATATAGGCAAAGGTTAGTGTTACTGAGGGAAAGTAAGGGAAATGATTAGAAATGAGGGTGAGTAGGGTAAGAGATGTCAGGGCTGCGGAAGAGGACCGTTAGCTGGGGAAGCGTAGAGAGGGATAAGTAGAGAAGGAGAAAGTTATGGTAGACTAAGGGATGAATGACGTCAGGGGAAGTAAGGGGAAGAAAAGTGGGCGTATCGAGAGGGTTAGAGAGTATCAACATTGATGGAAAGTGAGTGAAACGAGAGGAAATTAAGATCGAGAAAAAGAGGACTAGGAGCAGTAAGAGGTAAGAAGGAAAGCGGAAATAGATAAAGTGAGTGTGAGTGAGAAGAAGTAAGGGACATTATGAGAAATGAGGGTGAGTAAGGCAAGAGACGTCAGGGCTGCGGAAGAGGGTCGTTAGCTGGGAAAGTGTAGAGAGGGATAAGTAGAGAAGGAGAAAGTGGTGGTAATCTGAGGGAAGAATGATTGAAGGTGGTAGTATGAAGAAAAAAATTAGGGCAAATTAGGATATATTGGGAAGGAGATGAGGATTCTGCGGTCAATGGAGGTAATTGGTGGGTAGGAAAAAATGAGGTGTAGTCGAGGAGACTTTGGAGGGGAATAATGTAGTTAGAAAAAGTTAACGGGAAGGAAAGTTGAAGAAGTGAGTGTTAGTTAGGGGAATTTTTAATAAATGAGTGTGAAAAGGCTGGGGGATGTGAAAGCCAAGGAAGAGGATTTGGCTAGGGAAACGAGAAGAGGTAGAAGTAGTGGAGTAAGAAGTAGTGGTAGAAGGGACGAAGGGTGAATCAGGATGGGAATAAGGGGACGGGATGTAGAGGAAATGGGGGCAAATTAGGAAGGAGGTGAGGGGCTACGGGAAGTGGGTGTATCGAGGAGATTAGAGAGAATGAACATTGATGGAAAGTAGGTGAAACGAGAGGAAATTAAGATGGAGAATAAGAGGGTTAGGGCAGTCAGACGTAAGAAGGAAAGAGGATATAGGCAAAGTGAGTGTGAGTCAGAAGAAGTAAGGGACATTATCAGAAATAAGGGTGAGTAGCGTAAGAGATATGAGAGCTGCGAAAGAGGACCGTTAGCAGGGGAAGCGTAGAGAGAAATAAGTAAACAAGGAGAAAGTTGTGATAGACTGAGGGAAGAATGATTGAAGGTGGTAGTAAGGAGAAAAAAATTAGGGCAAATTAGGATATATTGCGAAGGAGGTGTGGATGCTGCAGTCAGTGAAGGTAGTCGGTGGGTAGGAAAACTTAGGGATAGTCGAGGAAATTATGGAGGGGAATAATAGAGTTGGCAAAAGTCAACGGGAAGGGAAGTAGGAGAAGTGTGTGTTAGTAAGGGCAAATTATTGTAAATGACGGAAGAGGGAACAAGGAAGAGGATTTGGCTAGAGAAAGGAGAAGAGGGAGAAGTATAGGGGCTACGGAAAGTGAGTGTATCGAGGGGATTAGGGAATAGGAACATTGATAGGAAGTAGGTGAAATGAGGGGAAAGTAGGAAAGAGAATGAGGGAGTTAGAGGCAGTGAGAGGTAATAAGGGTAGAGGGTGTGTGTGAGTGAAAAGAAGTAAGGGAAATGATCAGAAATGAGGATAGATAGGGTAGGAGAAGTAAAGGCTGCGAAAGAGGAGAGTTAGCTAGGAAAGCGAGAAGAAGGGAGAGTAGAGAAGTCAGAAGTAGTGGTAGTAGGCGCGAAGGATGAAGTGATAGGGGAATGAGTGGAGGACAAGTAGTGGAAATGAAGGAAAATTGGGAAGTAGGTGAGGGGACCACGGGAAGAGAGTAGTAATAAGGGAAGATTAGGATAAGTGAGGAAGAGAAGGTGAAGTTAGGTTCGACTGCGGAGATGAATGAGGGTTTGAGGGGAAGTGAGGGGTAATGCGGGAAGGGAAGGTAGCAGAAGTGAGTGAAAGTGAGGGGAAGTAGGGAAAAGTGTTAGAAATTAAGGTTAGAGGAATAAATATAAGCGACTGTTTTTGTAACAAAATCTTTATTGGAAATAATGGTAACTTGCAATTTTTGTTTGTACAAAATAGCACTCAAAAATTAAAATATACAAAGCATCTCGCACTAATTCAATACGATCTTACTATTAAGTATGAAAAATAAGTAGACATATACTTTTTAAATTTCTTACATTTAAGAAAAGTTGGTAGGGTTTAACAAAATAGAATAATAATTCTGAGAAATCATTAGCTTGTTAGAGGTAATGTTTTTTCAGACTTTTCGTTATCGTTGAATAAAAAAGAAACGATTTTTTTTCAATTACTCTTAAAATCTTACCTATCTTAGCTATTTATAGACCACGAATTCTTATTTGTTTGAGCGAAGTTGCAGTTTTATATTGCACCAATTAAACTTTTAATTATTAAACAGGAATTTAAAATAGGGATTAATTTTTTCATTCGAATGGTAAATGGAGGTTGCCGCTTTAAATAATTTTGGGGATTTGAATAAATATTATAAAACCAAAAGTTTTACTTGTTTTAGGCAAAATGCAGTATTAGTCTTGATTTAAAAATATTTACAAACACAAGCATATTGACTTAGTTAAGAAATTAAATGTTAGTAAAAAATTTGTTTAGACAACAATTAGAGGCAAACTCTAGTTTTGATTTAGCTCTTAGGAATTTGTTTCTTCTTTATTGTTCATACGCATTTGATCATTTTTTAAGGCACTTATGTTTTTCTTTATGAAAATTAAGTAAGGACCTTTTTTTAACATTTGATAAGGAGATGATCATAGTTATGTTTTTTTTTAATCTTATAAATTCTCTACTGAGAGTCTATTTGATGACTATTAATTTGCTAAAACATTATTTGCCAACCGTGATCCGTTTTTGAAAAACAATTTTTTCAACAATTTTTCAACAATTTTTAATTTTCTTCAATTTTCAAGTATTGAACCTGTCACTGTTGAAAATTAAATCTTTAGTTTTCTTTAATTTTCAATTTTTGTGCAATTTTGAACTGCTGATTTGGGAAAGTATTTTAAAGGTTTTACGCTATTTTAGAAGATTTTAAAGTGGTGAAAATTCAATTTTTTCAATTTTCTAACCTTCAGCTGTTAAAAATTCAATTTCAAATTTTCTTTAATTTTTAATAAAATTTCTAATTTTCATAAGTTTTCAATATTCAATTTTCTGTTTTCATAAATTTTCAAATGTTGAAAATTTTCAATTTTTTACATATATGCAATTGCTGAAAATTAAACTGGTAAGAATTCAATCTACATTTTTCTTAAATTTCTAACAGTTGAAAATTCAACTACTGTTATTTAAAAAAATTCAATTGTCGAAAACTCATTTTTCAATTTTCCATTGTTAAAAATTCAATTTCTCATTCTATTCAATTTTTAATTATTTTTTTTTCAATTTTCAACTTTTGAATATTAAACTGCTAAGAATTCAATTTACAAATTTCTTCAATTTTTTACTGATTTTTGCAAGGATTTGAAATATTTTAATTAATTTTCAAAAACTAAAGAGTTGATGAAAATATAATTTTCATCCATTCTTATATGTTCAAAATTCATTTTGCAATGTTCAATTCTTGAATTTTCGGACTGGAAATGAAATTCCTAATTTTCAATATTTTTAATTTTCAGCTGTAGATAATTAGATCGAGAAGAATATCATTTACAATTTTTTAAATTTGCATTCAATTTCTTTTTTCTTTAATTTAAAATTAAAAAAGCAAATTAATATGTATATTTTTAACAGCTAAATATTACATAAAATTGAATATTATAACAAGGAAGGTATTTTTTTGAATGCATACAAAATATAATATTTACTTAATTTTACATGAAAGCTTAATTAATAAACATTTCAATTTATAAAAAGAAATTTGACCAAAAATACAATTTTTTCGAAAAGGGGTAGCCATTTGTTTACAATGTTTTAGAAAATTAATTCTCAGTGTGGAATTTATGAGATTAAAAAAATCTGAACTTTAATCATTTTCTTGACAGTGTAATAATCTGCTCTTGTACAGATTATTTCCATTGTTTCAAAGCTCTATTTAAAACCGAGTCAGGGCCGCCTGAACCGTTTCCCAATGGAATGCATAATATTGCGCAATATGTTATAAACTGAGTACTCGCGCACTGCGGCCCTTCCGAGGCGAGTGGACCGACTTCTATGGAACCTGGAGTGTATAATTCTCTAGGTTTCTTTGGATTATAATTCTAATTTCAATAGAAAAATGAAAAATGATTGTAGAATAGAAATCACATAAAATAAAAAATGTGCTTTTTCCGCGGATCGTGGTATTAAATTGCACCCAAAAGCAGATAAGTTTCATTTACGTGTCATTGATCTTCGAATAAAACTTTGCAATGGTAATAAAAAGTCAAGTACAAAAAAGAGCGTCAAATATACCAAAGGTGGTATCGAGTATTTTCGTCGAGTATTTTTCCCTTATACCACCGAATAGTGTTCCAAGAGAGTTTCGCCAAAATGAGTTACGACATAATCGTGATAATACATCAAAATGCACAGTGGTTGGCCGATAATGAGACTCGACCAGACAACAATGTTTCCCCATCTGGCTCCCCAATGTTTTTCCACCGTTTTGCTTAAAGCAGATAGAGGTATCTAAAAGTAAATCGGAATATATTACACTCTGAAACACTTTGAAAACAATTTTATTTGTGAAAAAAGAAGAAAAAGTGGAAAAAGGGGGCCGACAGAAGGCGAAATATAAACGAAATGCGCAAAATTATGATAGAGGTAAGAGAGATGAAGAAAGCAACACAGGAGGAAAGAGGAGAGGAAATAAAATAAAAAATTAGGAAAGAAATGTCCGAAATAAAGGGAGAAATAGAGAGAATGGAAAGGAGAGAGGAGATGAGAAGAGAAGAAATATAGTGATAGAGGAAGAACTTTAGGTGCGAAGGTAACAGAGGAAGTAAGAAGTGGAAGGAAAGAAAGGAGAAGAAGGGAGCAAATGACACCAGTGAAACTACATAAAAGGGAAAATATGCGAGAAGTGGTAACAAAAAAGAGGGTGTTATATAGGAGCTTTAGGAGAATAGAGAATCTGACATAGAAGGAAAGGAATCTGTACGATATTTTAAGTTAAGAATTAGAGGCTTGGGAAAGAAAGAAGGGGACAATAACCTGTACTAAGTATAGGAGAATACCGGTAGAAGGTGGGATAGGATGAAGAGAGGGAAGATTTGTGTAAGGGAGTGGAAGAAGTCCTAAAATGGACAAATGGAAAGAGGGAAATAGAGAAATTCAGAACTGTAGGAAAGGAGCGGGAAGAGGAAAGCAAATCTTGGAAAAAAATCCTCGGCTATTCCAAGTTTGTCCAGATATCACAAGTTTTTTCCAAATATAATTTTTATAGTACTAAGCCAATTTTTTCAACAAAAAAAATTCATTTCTTACCAAAAAGTTGAATTTTCGTTCAAAATGCTTAATCCCATTTAATTGAAATGCTTAAAATTTCAATTAAAAAATTAATTTTTACCGAAAATGTTAAATATTTAACTGAAATACTTAAAATTTCAACAAAAAGGATGAATTTTCAAACAAGAAGATCAATCATCTAACAAAAAGGCATTAAAAAAACATAAATCAACGAAATAGTTGCATTTACAACGAAAATATACACTTTTTAAACAAATAGAAGAATTTTTAACTACAATAATAAATCGTTAACTTAAATATTTGAATTTTTTAACCACAAGGATGAAATTTATGATTAAAATGTTGAATCTTCCACCAACAAAATTAATTTTTAATCAAAACAGATGAATTTTCAACGGACAAGATTAATTTAATTTATAACAAAAAAGATAAATTGTTCAACAAAATACAATAATTCTCAACCAAATAGTTTAACCTTGAAATAGAGAAAATTTAAATCAAAAAGATGAAATTAAAAAAAAAAGAGTTTAACTTCTACCAAAAGGATAAATTTTCCTCCGAAAAAAATAAAAATAGTTGAATTTACAACTAAAAAATACACTTTTCAAATAAAAAATGAATTTTATAATTTAAAAAAAACTTAAAAATATTTATTTCTACCAAAAAAAGACTAATTTTTAACTAAAATATTTAATATTCGACTGGAATAAGTGAATTTTTAACCAAAAAGAATAAATTTTCAATTAAAATGCTGAATCTTCAACCAATAATTGCAAATTAAAAAAGAACACGCGGTCCGAAAAATTCCATCGAAGTTCCAGGTTTTTTTAGGCATATAACAATTCCCTGACAATTCCAGGTTTTGCAAATAGGTAAGTACATGGTGAGATTGGGACGACGAAAGGTACGAGGAAAAAAATGTGGTGGTTTGGCACGAGCGCTCCACAGATACGAGCGCTCCAACTCCAAAGGAACGTGAAAAATTTTCTACCCTGTACCCCCACTCTTTTCGAGAGTCACACATCGATGCAGAATTGCATGTACGCGCATGCGCGAGGTAGGCCTACGTACATTCTCACGCATTACCCCCGAAATCTATGCGTCACAGGAGTGGGAGCCACTTTCACGGTCGTTTCTTTGGGGATTCCGGTTCCCGAAATTCTCGTACCTGTGGAGTCTGAGTCTATTTGGATTTGGAGCAAAGATATTCGGGTGGAAGGAACGGAAAGCGAGAAGTTACAAGAAAGGTATTTAAGGTGAATGATATGGTTAGAATAGTGGGCGCACTGATTCAGGACTAGAGAAGAAAGTTAGATGGACATATTAAGTAACTAATAAAGGTCTGAAAAAGTGAAAATAAGACGAAAGTGAAAAAGAAGTTTTTATAAAGCTGAAGTTTAGAGATTTGAAATGGTGAAAGTAAAGGTGTTAAAAAGGAGAAGTCAGAAAACGAAAAAAGTGGAACTGAAACAGAGTACGTGGAGAATTTTGAAGTTATGTAGATTTAGCGAACTGGAAAGTCGAGCAGATAAAAATGCCTGGTGGAGATAAGTAGAGAAAGATTGAAGTCAGTGGAGACGCCTGGTGAAGGAAAAAAAGAAAGTCGTGAAGGTGAGACGGCTGATAAAAAGTGAAACGCGCGTGCTGAAGCTACTCCGTTTTTCGGTGTTGAAGCGAACTGTGAAGACAAAGATGGAAGGAAGGCTGGGCGTTAGGACGGAAGAGAATGATGTAATGAGCCTAGCTGGGATGACGCCAGCCTGGACACAAAAGGTCCTTAAGATTAAAAAATCCTGGAGGATGAATAGTGGAAGAAGGCTCAGGTTGAAGACAATAAAAAACGGGGCCGAAATAATGAGAGGAAGTGGGAAATTGAAGGGCTCTTGATTGTGGTTGGAAGACGACACCACTAAAAGGGAGGAGCTGGTGCAGGACTAGATAAGGAAAGAGCGGGTGAGGCTTGAGGAAACTGATGTCAAAAGTACAGATAAAAAAACTCAAGGCGAAAGTAGATGACACAATTTCGAGCCAGGTCAAGGAAGCGGAATGGATGGAGGTGATCAGCACGGAGCGGAGGGAGGAGACGGCAAAGAATAAAAGAAGAAGGATAAGGAGAAGGAGAAAGCAAAGGACAGAAACGAATAGTGAAAAGTGAAGGGAATGAAAAGTGTGTGAGAGTAAAGGAGAAATAATGATACGTGGGGGGGGGGGGGCTGATAAAACTAATATGATGATGTAAAAGGTGATGTAAAAGGGAGAGAGTTTAAAGGAATTATATTAATTGAAGATAATTATTGAAGATAGAAGATAGAATGATTGAATTTCGACAGGGGTTCATAAGACAGAAGATGGAGGAGAATAGAAACGACCTCAGGGAAAGGATGTCTAGCGGAAAGAAAGAAAACAGAATTTTTGAAATCTGCGAATTAGAGGAGGAAGAATAAAACGTGATAGAGGTTCTAGAATTGGATGGATTGAGTGTGGTGAGGATGACGGAATTTTAAGGAGCTAGAAGAAAGAATGAAAGAGTCAATCTGAAAAATGAAAAGATTGAGGTAGAAGAGGTGGTGTAAACAGAAAGCTATCACATTTCCATAAAAGTGTCTATAATTTACCTGACCCATCATTCCCATGAAGGCCCAAATCTTAAATGTTTTTAAAGGTACGCTGACAAGATACTCGTGGAAGAAGGCGCTGATAAAGAAAACCGTCACGCTTGCAGTAGTTTTTCCGTAGCCCATTTCCACAATTGGAATATAGAGGTGCCTGTGAATACAAAATTTCTGCATAATAAATTGCAGTCGAGCCTCTCAATAGGGCGCCTCTCGGGACTTTAGCGGACATTTTTCTCGGAAGCTAGCTACCCCCAACAACGTGCTCCGCACTTCAAGACTTTTGCATTTTCGAAAAACTGAAGGCATACTTCGGAGTTTGATCGATACGTGACAAGTTTTTTTAGGGATTCAAGAGGAGTTTTTACGAAATAAAACCATGCTAGTAACTTTTATTTTTAACCCACCCACACCTCTCACAGCGCCCAAAATGAGACCCAAGAATTGAAAAAAACTACATTTGTACGTATTATTGTTAATTTTCAGCAATTTGTGTCGCCTTCTTTCATAAAAATAGTTACTAATGGGCAATTTGAAGATCTGCTTTGACTTTTCAAACTATTTTTAATTGTTTAACGTAATGGTATGGCTGAATGAATAACTTCCTACGATTGCGTGACTAACAGAAAAGAAAAAAAGGCATATGCTTTAAGTAAGATGTGCAATATGAATTTACATAAGCACAATCCATATGCAGATTTCTTTTTATTGCGAGTCAACTAGGTCAACGCGGAAGTCTTGAAGGTGGGGGTAACGTTCCAGCGCAGTTGAGAAGAGGGCGCCCTATTGAGAGGTCACCCTATTGAGAGGCGCCCTACTGAGAGGCTCGACTGTATTGGTTTTACTTTTAGTGTCTTCATTTCATTCATTTTTTATTACAAAAATAAAATTCGTAATTTTTTCTCACCTGACAGCCCATCGGTGCACTGGCATATTCCAACTTCTCCAGAAAGTATCAATGTTATTTGCATTCCACCAATCGCAATAGAAATTTCTGTCGGCGAAATGAAGCAGTTCGCCCATTAAATTCAGATAGGAATGGAAAGACAAATAAAAGAAGCACAGCCACATTAAATGATTTGGTATCTGTGAACATTTAAATGAAACGTATAAAAGTTAATTCTCCCCATTCCATTTTATCTCGCGCCTTTCTGTATGAATTCTCTTTCAATAAATTATAATCGAAACTGAAAACCTGCAGCGGTTTATTGTCACGTCGAGGTATCAATGTGGATGGAATTTCCTATTCGGCTTTATTAAAATCGACTCATGTAATGGATTGATTAAACCACTACGTTATCAGGAAATCGGGATATTTATGCACCATTTATTCTTCAATGCGAACACTCTCATTTCAAGTGAACATTGTTATTATTGATTTTGCCGATGCACTCGTTAACGTCATGCAGATTGTCTGCTCTTTAATGAATCATTCCAACTGAATCGACAATGTGTTGCATCATGGGAACGAATGCGCGAAAAAAGACTTTAATGACTTCGCACAATATCCTATTTGCTATATAGTTTACACATACTTTATATTGATCGACTAATGTTAACATTTGTAGATTAATGGTTGTGAAGGAAGCTTAAGAGGTATAACATGAAAGAAAAGTGTAGCGAAAAATATTTTATAAAAAATGCATAATGAAGCGTTCCAGCGAAGAACTTTACGTTGTGACTTTGTGAAGCTCTTTCCTTAGGTTGATTGCTAGAGAGATTGTTCAGCGAACTGGGTCGGATCAATTTTGCGGAACGAACATGTTGTTTAAGTAGACACGTGAGTAATATTTAATCATATTTGATACAAATAATTCTTTGAACAATTTATTATTATTATTATTCACATTAACATTCATTTAGAATTATGGCACAAAATTGTACTTTTTCCAGAAATTTCCAACTTTTGGTCAACTTCTCAGTTAGAGTGAGGTAATTTTCAATGCAAGTTAACAAAGTATTGGTTTAAATAATTTATTCTTGTTTATAACTATCTTCCCTTAGATCAATTCTCGACAGTTACGTTTTTTTTTAATTTTCAAATTGTCTCTGACTTTTCTGTTATAAACAAATAATAAATAAATACACTCAACTTCCAGTTAAATCAAAGCGCACGGAAGAGTTCATCTTTTCCGCCCCAATAGACATTGGTGGGGTAAGGATAATTTGAGGTAGTTGTTTTCATTTCAAATGTTTTGACTTAACTGGAAGTTAAGTTTATGAAAAAGAATAGTTTTTGGAATAGTATAATTAATTTAGTTTTAACCAAATAGTTATACCTTCAATCACAAGGATTAATTTTTCATCAAAAAGATTAATTTTTAACAAAATAGATGACTTTTAAACTAAAAAGGATAAATTATTAACTAAAAATAAAATAATTAGATTTTCTATTAAAAAAAATTAATTTTGATCAAAAATTTCTTTTTAAACCAGCAGTTAAATATTTAACTAAAAAGGATGACCTTTTAACAAACTTGTTCAAGTTTCCTTTAGCTAATTTTTGATTTAGACTACAAAAAGTGTGTCTGAAATACAACAATTCCGGCATTTTCTAACGTGAAACCACTTGAAATCACTTGGAATCATTTGAAATCACTTGAAATCACTTAAAATCACTTGGAATCATTTGAAATCATTTAAAGTAATTCCTAGAATA
>JAAAKG020166684.1:4418-28208 GCA_010014905.2 Druon quercuslanigerum
CAATCTTATAACATTTAGAAGAATTTTTAAAAAATAATGATTTTTTATCCGAGAAAGATAAAAACTTATTTCAATTTGCGAACTTTCAAGCCTAAATAAGAATTTTATTATAAACCAGTTAAATTTTCAACTAAAAAAATCAATTTTTAATGAACAACATTTGTTACCAAAAATAAACATTTTTAACAAAGCAGTTCAATTTTTAATCAACGAGTTGCATTTTCAATTTTTTTTTAAGTGCTTTAAAGAAATAATATAATAGTAGATATTTCAACTAAAAAGCTTAAAATTTTGTAAATCAAAAACAGTTGAATACAATAAAAAAGAGACGAATATTCAACAAAATGGTTGAATCCTCAACAATCTTATAACATTTAGAAGAATTTTTAAAAAATAATGATTTTTTATCCGAGAAAGATAAAAACTTATTTCAATTTTCGAACTTTCAAGCCTAAAGAAGAATTTTCTGAAAACCAGTTAAATTTTCAACTAAAAAAATCAATTTGTTACCAAAAATGAACATTTGTAACAAAAGCAGTTCAATTTTTACCTAACTAGTTGCATTTTCAAAACAAAAAAAATTAAAACTTCTTTCAATAAATAATGTAATAGTAGTTATTTCAACTAAAAGATTTTAATTTTTAAATCATCAACAGCTAAATACAATAAAAAAAGACCAATAAAATTTTTTATAAACGAAATTAAAACATTTAAGATTTAGCAATGTAAAGCTTTATTATCCATTAGAGCTATTTCAAGTGCCTCTTATAGAAATTCTCTGACTTCTGCAAGATTTTTTTGTTCTTCATCTCCCCGACTTTTCCCTGGCCAATAAAATTCACTAATTTTCAGGTTTTCCTGACCTACAACCAACCTAATTTATCTTAGAGTTTAGGTTTAGACAGTTAACGACCACTGCTTTGAACAAAAAGAAACTGAAATAATAAAGAGAAGGGACTGTTTAAGTGAAAACAGATTTTATGGCGCCCGGGAGACGCGCTCGTCTCCAATTATTTACACAAAGCGCCCTGTACAAAATTCTTACGTCCACAGGACTAATTCGTCCGGACCAAATCCACTTATTTAGGGATATACAGTTACTACATGGGATATTACCGATGGAATGACTCAAGACTAATACAAGAAACGTCTTATCACTTTTCGGAGAAACCCGCAACACCACATACAGCATTTTCCTCGTGTAATTATTGGTTACGATTAACTGACCAATAAAATTAAAAAAACAAAAAAGAAAAAAAAGAGAACTGCTGCCTGAGAAAGATATCGCCTCTAGTCACATTGTCTTCAAATCATAAAAGTCCATTAAACCCAGTTCCTAATTGCTAACTAATTGTCCGTTCAGAGGCTACGTTTACACGTAATTCCCCTCTTGGCTGGCCTCTAAAAATTTTCCCGAGAAATGACGAACGAGCCTGCCCCTTAACTCATAATAAAAGAATGATGAAAGATGTGTCGATCAGTACAGGTGGTTCCGAGAGCGGTTCAATAAACTGTAGGTATGTACAGGTTTCCATGGGTTACAAATTTTCAAGTTGGAAATATACGTTGGTATTTTAATATACCGAGGACCATCCGTCAGCAGAGCCTTTAAAATGACAAATAAATCAAAATCTCACATGTCCCATTAAGTCCCTTAAAATCCCATAAAATCCACGTAAAATATTTTCTCAAATCCTTAGAAATTCGCTGTTATTCTGCATTTCTACATTTTCAACGTCTTTCTTTCTTTTGTAGCCAAATTGTTGAATTTTCAGCCTGAAAAGACGAATTCTCAAACAAAAAAGATTTTATTTCAACTAAAGACTGTTGCATCTTCAACCAAATAATTGCATTATTTAAGGAAGTTGAATTTTGATCCTACAAAAGATGAATATTCAAAACAAAAGGATAAATTTACAAAAAAAAGGACAAATTTTCAAGAAAACAGTTGAATTTCCAACCAAAATAAATTTAGAAATTTTACCAAAATAGACAAATTTTGAAATCGGTAAGAAAAAAATGTTCACTGAAGGAGCATTTTCAAGGCGAAAATATATAATTTACAAACCTCATGATTTCTTAACCAAAATAGATAAACTCCTAATTTAAAATATTATAGTTGATATTATTTAAACCAAAAAAAAAAAAGATTCGATTTCTCGCCAAAAGAGACAAATTTTGAAGTGAAAAAGCCGAATTTCGAAACAAAAAAGAAAAAGATAGTTCAAACCGAACATATGAACTATCAACAAAAAAAATTTAATTTCTACCATGAGACTGAATTTTCTGCCAAAATAGTCAAAGTTTTAACAAAATAAAATTTTTTGCAAAATTGAGTTAAAAATCAAAATCAACCTAACAGTTGAATTTTCTAATAAAATATTTGAATTTTCTCCGCAAAAAAAAAACAGAATTTAAAATAAAATGGTTAAATTTTTAACGAAAGAAATGAATTTTTCAACAAAATAGTTGCATATTTACCCAAATGTGCAAATTTTAATTTTAAGTCAAACAGATTTGAATTCAACAAAAAAAGATGAATTTTCAAAATAGTAGGTGCATTCTTAACCAAATCAGATTAACATTCTACAAAATATTCGAATTTCCAACCAAAATAAATTTAGATATTTTACCAAAATAGACCAATTTTGAAATCGGTAAGAAAAAAATGTTCACTGAAAGAGCATTTTCAAGGCGAAAATATAAATTTTTAAAACAAATAAAATAGTTGATTTGTTTACAAAAATCATGTTATCTTAACCCAAACAAATGAACTCTTTATTTAAAATATTATAGTTGATATTTTCTCAACCAAAAAAGATTCGACTTTTCGCCAAAAGAGACAAACTGTCAAGTGAAAATGACGAATTTCTAAAAAAAGAAGAAAAAGATAGTTCAAACCGACAATATGAAATGTCAACAAAAAAATTTAATTTCTACCATGAGACTGAATTTTCTGCCAAAATAGTCAAAGTTTTAACAAAATACAAAATTTTTCAAAATTGCGTTCAAAATCAAAATCAACCTAACAGTTGAATTTTCTCCACAAAAAGAAAAACAGAATTTAAAATAAAATGGTTAAATTTTTAACTAAAGAAATGAATTTTCAACTTAAAGTTTGAATCCTGAACCAAAAAACTGATTTTTTAACAAAAAAGTTTAATTTTTAACAAGATACATGATTTTTGAACCAAAATAGATGAATCCTCGATGAAAAATGTAATGATTGATATTATTTCCACTAAAAAAGGTTTAAATTTAAAACCAATCACAGATTCTGCAAAAAAATCATCAACCAAATCAGATTAATTTTCTACTAATATAGTTTAATTTTTCACAAAAAGAAATGAGTTTTTTTAAGCCAAAAATTATTTCAAAAAGAGAAGATTTTAATTTTCTATCAAACTCAGTTAAATTTCTCTAAAAAAATTACTCTTGAACTAAATAGTTGAATAGTTAACTAAATCAGATTAATTTTCTACAGAAACAGCTGAATTTTCAAAAACAATAAAAATGAGATTTTTTCACTAAAGGACATAAATTTTTTAATGAAAAAGCCGAATTTTTTACCAGCCGAATTTTCAACCAAAGATATGAGTTTTTAACTACACTGATGAATTTTCCATCCAACAAGACGAATTTCACAAAAATAATGATTTTTCAGTTGAGGAAGATTATAAATTTTATACAGATTATTGAACTTTCAAGCCAAAATACCATTTTTCTATAAAACAGTAAACTTTTAACTAAAAATATCAATTTTCGAAACCCAAAAAAATAGGAAATTTTAGCCAAATGAGATAAATTTGAAAAACCAAAAAGACTAATTTTCGACCCAGAAGTTTAATTTTCTACTACAAAAGACGAATTTCCAACAAAATACCAAAAAAATGAATGTTGAACAAAACAGTCAAATCTTCAACCTGAGACGATTTTTCAAATAAAATGATGAATTTTCAGACAAAAAAAGAGGAATTTTTAACAAATAAATATTTTTTTTAAATATACATATACATACATATACATATACATACAACTTTTAATTTTTAAAAACAAACTAATTTTCAACAAATAAATGTGCCTTTAACCCGTAGTTCAATTTTAAACCAAAAAACATGAAACTTCAACAAATAATGTAACAGTAGATATATTAACTAAAAAGATTAAAAATTTTTTACTAACAAACAGTTATATTCAATTTAAAAAAAAAAACGAATTTTCATCAAAATGGTTGAATCATCTACAATCTTGTAACATTTTTAACATAGAATCTTTTATGAATGCCTCTTATAGAAATTCCCTGGTATCTTTTAAAGCTCGTCAAAATTTCTTGTAATAATTTAAAATACCCTAAAGTCTTTAAAAAATCTTTTAAAATATCCTTAAACTTTATAGATCCTATAAAATCCAACCAAATTACCTAAATTCTTTAAAACTGTATGGTCTTTTTTAAATACCTACAAATAATCAAAATCCTTGGAAATGCTGTTACATTTAACATTTTGAAGACTCCTTGAAAACTTTTGAAGTAATTCAAATTATTTCCAAACCTTTTGAAATATTTTTAAATCCTGTGAAATTGCTTGAAGCTCTTGAAAAGTCCTTGAGATCTTTTAAAATATCATAAAACCTTATTGGCCCTATGCCTACAAAATCCTTTCAAATCTTCCCAAATTCTGAGAAATTCTTTGAAACTGTATAAACATTTTAAAATACCTTAAAAATCTTTAAAATCTTTGGAAAGCAAAGCACCTTAAAATAATTTCAATCTTTTAAAAGCCCTTAATTTTTTTGATTTGTAAAAGTTCTTTGCAGTCCTTTAATATATCCGAAGATCTTTAAAATTCCTGCAATCTATAAAATACCCTTCGACATTTTTTAATATATCCTAAAACCTTTCTCGGCATTCTCTGAAGTCTCTTTGAATCATTAAAAATGCCAGAAAAACTTTTAATACCTATGAGATCCTTCCAATTCCTTAAAAACTTTAGGAAGTTCTGCGCAAGCTAATAAAAAAATTTAATCACTTAAAATCTCTTGAAATAAAATCTTGATAAGATTAAATCCATTCATTAATTCTTGTGCAATTCCTCAAGAACATTCCTTAAAATAATTAAAATCCTTGGCACTCCTACGAACTTTCTTGAAACCTGTTGAACTCCTTTTCAATACTTCAAAATCTGTGAAAATCTTGTTAAAAAATAGCATGTAACAGCTTTTAGGGTTGGTCTGCAATTTCAAACCCAGGAGTATTCAAGATGTTTACCAAAATCTTCAGGACTCTTTCATTCTACTCTCCTCATTTATTCCCATAATCCTGATTCTTGTTTGCCTTAGGCTTAGGGGCACCCAAAGACAGAAGAAAATGGCAAAGTTTGGAAGGCCCGAGGCATCTAGGAAGAACAATTTCAAAGGGGGGTCTTTCTAGACTAGGCTACAAGTTTTGTGGGGATTCTGCTAGCTGGCAAAGAAAGCCCTGGAGCTGGAAGCTGGAGGGACGAGAAACAGAGAAGTCGAGACTGAAGGTGACGGATAAGTTGAAACTGCAAAGGGGAAAATGAGAGAGAGCGACAGAGAAGGAAAGCTAAAGGAAAAGAGAAGGTAATGGATCCGAGAATGGCGTGTAGTGGCAGAGAAGAGATATTCAGGACTGGATACCAGTGTTAAGGACGAACGAAAGAGACTGACGGGTGTGTTTGACTGGGCCACAAATGCTCAAGGGGAGTTCAAGGCGAGACTAGCCATCGCATCAGCAGCAGAGTGCCTCGCTCGCAAAGATGAGACAGCGAGAAACTTACGACATTGCTTGACATGAAGGGATGGTTCAACATTAATTGCATTTCAAAATACACCGCTTCACCGGTGACTCTTTCATCCGACAAAGTTACATCAGCGGATCTGGTACAGTTTACTGATGATCTTTCTTCGAAAGTTGATCCACCTATCAATAACGATTTGGGTTTTTATCTTCGTAGATAAATGTTGTATCGAGGCTAATAGCCATCGCATAAGGGTAGTCCTTGCTCACAAAGATGAGACTCCGAAAACTTAAGACATTGCTTGACAAGAAGGGATGGTCGAATATTAATAGGATTTCAAAACACTTCACTGGTGAATCTTTGATTTGACAAAGTTATATCACCAAAACTGGTACAGTTTTCTGATGCTATTTGTTCGAAATTTGATACATCGAAAAATAACGATTTAGATTTGATTTATTCTGGAAGATAAATTTAGCATCAAGGCGACAGAGAACTTACGACGTTGCTTGACAAGGGATAGTCAAACATTAATTTCATTTCAAAGCACAAAACTTTACATGATTTTGGACAAAGTTACATCAGCGGATCTGGTACAGTTTACTGATGATCTTTCTTCGAAAGTTGATCCACCTATCAATAACGATTTGAGTTTTTATCTTCGTAGATAAACGTTGTATCAAGGCTAATAGCCATCGCATCAGAGAAGTGCTTGCACAAAGATGAGACTCCGAAAACTTAAGACATTGCTTGACAAGAAGGGATGGTAGAAAATTAAGAGCATTTCAAAACACATAACTGGTGAATCTTTGATTTGACAAATTCATATCACCAAAACTGATAAAGTTTTCTGATGCTATTTGTTCGAAATTTGATACATCTAAAAATAACGATTAAGGTTTTATTTATCCTGGAAGATAAATTTAGCATCAAGGCGACAGAGAACTTACGACATTGCTTGACAAGGGATGGTCAAACATTAATTTCATTTCAAAGCACAAAACTTTACATGTGGCTCTTTGATTCGCCAAAGTTATATCAGCAGAACTGGTACAGTTTGCCGATTCTCTTTGCTGCTTGACATTGTTTGACAAGGGATGGAGGAAAATTAATTGCATTTCAAAGCACAAAATTTCACTGGTGTCTCTTTGATTTTTCAAAGGAACTGGTACAGTTTTCTGATGAATACTGTATTTGAAATTTGAATTTGATCCACCTCTCTATTGCAATTTATGTTTTATTTGTCTGGTAAATAAATGTAGCCATGAAAATATTTATTTTATCTACCAGATCAAATCAATTAGAATGTGAACACTAAAGCCTAAATTTACTTCTGTGCGTGGAATAAACTGAAGTAAATATGTAGAAAGAGAGAGAGAGAGAGAGAGAAGTCAAGCTGAAACTGGTAGCTACTTTCTAAAATGAAAACTACATCACGTTTCACACTGTCAGCGAGAAGAATTCGCTCGAATTTTCAAGAAGAATCAAATTTCTTACTCAATTTCTACAACTTTGACAAATTTTTAAGCTTCCAAATAATAAAGAATACTTTGCTGAGCTTGTAGTTCCTATTATTCTTCTTATGTGTATAATGCTTGAAAGAAAAATAATAAAAATATGATACTTTCTTGCTCGTATTGCGCAACGTGCATAACTTCCTTTTTTATCTTTGGCAAAGGTAATTTACTCACTGAATTCAATATGTGCTTATGCAAAGCCGAACCTCATTTCAATTACGTATTTTTTTTTACTATATCTCATCTTTTATTATGTAATGACTCAATACTGTTGTGCGAAAAATCAGGTCTCTGGAAGAAGTTTTTTATGGTTTTAAGAATTGAAATATTATCACTTACGTCTTGTGAAAGAAAAAGCATTCTTTTTGTGAAAAAAGTTTTTAAATTACGGTCACAAATTATTTCTGAACTGGTAAGAAGCGATGTTTTTTATTTGAAATTACAACATCAGTAATATTATTTTGATTCTTAAAGTCATAGAGAACAAAATTTCTCGTCGTTCTCAAACGCGGGATGAGTGGTAAAACATTTTTCATAAATTTGACAAGTCATCCCGAAATTTAGGGATGACTAGACACAGCCGAAAGAAAAATGATTTTTCTCAAGAGATCTGATTTATGGTACAACAACCACCTTAAGCCACAAAGCAGCATACTACTTTATTATAATGAAAAAAAAAACACCTCGTAATAATAAAATATGACCTTTTTTATAGTCATTATAAGTTTATGTCTATACAATGAAGAAGGAGCATTTACAAGTGTATTGCAAATGAAAAGCGATTTTTGAGCAGAAAAGTTATTAGCTCTAATAACTGGCAAAGTTGAAACATGAAGATGGTAATCGGTTGCGAGTTTCGATTTAAAGACATCTCAATTTATGCTGGCGATCTGTAATTATCGGTTTCGGTTATTGATGCCTCGGGCTCCAGGAATCTCGCATCCGTCACTGTTGATAGCGTTCATACTTATTCATAATTATACTTCTTGAATCGACTCAACCAAGCCGAAGATAATCATTTTTACCCATTCTCGCGTCCGCTGCTCCGGATCTCACTAGTCATTCTCTACTTCCCCACATGAAAAATATGTATCATGCAAGTTCCCAGTGATCTATCAACATTAGACGATCTTCCTCTTGTAAATGATATTTTCCTTTTCTTCCCTTTAACATTCACCTAATCACGATCAGTTAACATCATTTATGAAAACATAGCTTATGTAAGCATAGTCATTTTCAATTTTCTTTTTTTCTTTGACGTGGAAACGCCTGTTCTTTTAATTGAATCAACAATATAAAACAAATGGATACTGAAGTTCAAAAACTTGAAAATAGATTTTCTCAAAAAGCCCACTTTCATCATGCCTTGACAAAATTAATATTTCTTTATCAGGATAGAATATGATTTGACCAAAAGAACAGGTTCAGGAACATCATGTGTATCAGAAAAATGATACATTTATTACTTCTAAACCAAAATTTAAAAAGAGGTAAGACTATTGTCAAGACGTATATTAAATTATATGGAACTTCAGTTTTAGCATACACACAGGACATTTTTTATTTAAAGGTTCTTCTCAGTGTAGTCTATATTGAAAAATGATAATCAAAAAGTTAATTCCAGCATTAAATTGTTATTGCTACTTTAGATATAGATGATAATCTGAACTACACATTGCCTGAGTTTCGTTCCTCGTAATCCAATAATTTTCGAGAATCACTAGCCAAAGGGAATAAACATCTGTAGCGTGTTTTTGGTTAACAAATGTAGAAAGCATTCATTATTTTGTACTGATTATTCTTTTGTTTTTATCTTGAAAAATACTTATGTTAACTACAATGAGGACAATAGAAGAAGACTGCCTAACCCAAATGCAAAATACTTTATACTATTTTTAGTCAAAAAACATTCTCTTTACATTTCCCCCCTTTGGCTACACAATAGCATACTACTTAGAAAAAAGAAAAAATTTTAAAAGACGTGTTTTTAGAAAAATCCATTTCTAAAAATGATATACAAGCTGCCAACAACAGATCAAAGTAGATAATCATTTTAAAAAGAACTGTAATGTAATTTATCCTCTTTTATTCTTGAGCTTTAAATTTATCGAAATGAAAATCCCAATTCCTTTTTGTTGGGTTTACTCAATTCTATTACGTGCAAAACGTGGTCATGTTCATTTTTTTCTCAGAATGATATAAAAACTTTACGTTAGTAATGCAGTTTCACCATGCACGATCCTTTGTGCCTACAAAAAAAAATTGAAATGGGCCTTTGTTGCTTGCAGCTGTTCAATCGATTCACATAATTCCAAGCATCGTTTTGTATCTAATTGCTTCTTTGAATTGACAAATACACATCTGATTTTACATTCTTGCTTCACTTGTACCAGCAGCAGGTAGAATTTGATAAAGGAGAAGACGGATCTTTCCTAGACCATTCGAGAATTTTTCCTAACATAAAGTACAAATTAAGAAGAAAATATCACATCTTTTTCAAAGTACTTGGAGACTTCTGGGCCCAAAATACTCTCAAAAGAGGGGTTAAAGGGTAATTTTTAGAAAAAAAAGGGAAATAAATTCTTTTAAATTAAAATAATATAGGTGCCATATTCCGAAGCTTTGGCGACGACAAACTTTAACAAAGTTTCATTTTGAACCAAAAAAGAGTTGGATTTCTAACTAAGTAGTTGAATAATCAATTTACAAAGATGCAGACTTAGTAAAAAAAAATTTCAACAAAAGAGTTAAATTTTCAATAACATAGTAAAAGTTACTATAAAATGGGTACATTTCTAAGCTAACAAGACGAATTTTATACAAAACAGTTCAATTTTCAAACCAAAAATAAATATTTTTTGAACATAAACATTTATTTTTTATCAAAAAGTTCACTTTTCAACATAAACAGTTGATTCAAAAAAATTTATTTCCACAAAAGACATGAAATTTCAACCAAACAGTTGAGCTCTCAGATAAAAAGACTAGTTGTCAACCAAAAATGCAATATTTGAAATTTTTGTCAAAAAAAGTTTATTTTTAAACCAATAAACTGAATTTTTGACAATGTAGTCCAAATTTCAAAAAATTAGGTTCAGTTTCAACCAGGTAGTTGCATTAAAAAATAATACAAATGAACTCTTAACGAAAAATACAATAGCTGATAAATTTTTAAGACCAAAAAGCTAAATCTGCAAACTAAAAAAGATTTTTCTGCCAAGAAAGAAAACAGTTTTAAGAAAATTTAGGATTTTTCAAGCGAAAAATACAATTTTTTCATAAAACAGTTGAAATGTTAACCAAAAAGTTCATTTTCTATTTTCAACAGTTATATTTTCGACCAATGATATAAATCATTAGCAAAATAATAAATTTTCTATACAATAGCGCAAATTTTCACTTCAAGAAGACCATAAAATATGAATTTAAAATAAAAAATGTAATAGCTCATACTTCATTCAAAAAGATTTATTTTTTAAATCAAAAATAGTTGAAGTGAATGAAAAAAATACTCAATAAATAGTTGAATCCACAAACAAAATATATTAATATTTTTCAACATAATAGTTGCATTCTTAAACAAAAAACATGAAATTTCTGCTAAGCAGATTAATTTTATACCACAGAAGACAATATTTGTTTAAAATAGTTGATTTTTTGACCTTTCAATTCGAAAAGTTTTTAATTTTAATTTAAAAAAAGTTAAATTTATTTTAAAAATAATAATTTTCAACAAAATAGTTCAATCCCTAACCAAAAAAATGTGTGTTTAACAAAACAGTTGAATTTTCGACCAAAAAGGATCAATTTTAAACGAAAAATGTAAAAGTTGATATTTCATTCAAAAGGATTTGATTTTTAAACAAAAAACAATGGAAGCCAGTGAAAAATTGATTTTTAACAACAAAAAACATGAATTTTCTACTAAAGAGATTAATTTTCTGCCGAAGACAAATTTTCAATAAAAGAGTTGAATTTCGAGGTAAGAAATATTTTTTAGTCCTGAAAGAAAAAACAATGTCATAGAAAATATTAAATTTTCTACAAAAACACTTGAATTTTCAACCAGAAAATATATTAATATAAAATTCAATCAAATAATAAAACTTTTAATCAATGATATGAATATTGTTAACAGAAAACATACTGTTCTTTTTTCATTGATTTATAACGTACTTTTAAATTAAAAAGAATTTGCGATCGATCATGAACCAATCTTTCAGATTCATTTTCTACTACAGATGACAATATTTCAATAAAATAATTGAATTCTTGATCTTTCAATCTGAAAAGGTTTTTATTTTAATTAAAAATACAATTAAATTTATTTAAAAAATAATCATTTTTACCTTTTTTCCATTGATTTATACCGTACTTTTAAATTAAAAAGAATTTGCGATCGATTATGAAACAATCTTTCAGATTACATTTTCCAGATATGAAGAGCAAGATAACACCGAAAGAAGAATCGTTAGATTAACACTTTGGTTAAATCAATTCAGTTCGAATTTAAGCGCAAAAGAGGATTTCTTTTGAAACAGAGAAAAAGAGACAATAGGGGAAAAGAGTGTAAATTTTGCATTGTATTTGACCGGTCAGATTTCCAACTCTGAATCCTTTACCGACTCGTTACCGTTCCCTACCCTCGTGACGTACCTTCGCGGAATGCAGTATTGGTACACACACGTACGGAAAGCGAGACTGAAGAGGAGAGGAAGATCGAGAAATGGTCGAGTGCGAGGAAAACAAGCTCTGCGTTAGAGAAAGATCAACAAGAGCGAGGATGATGGAGAGGGTACAGATGGGAGAGGGGAGGGGAAGAGAGGCAGGCGACTGGCCGAGAGAAAGGGGACTGATTATTGTGAGCCTGAGAAGAGGATCGTGGAGGTGAAGCTTCAAGAACTGAGGACACTGAGAGGTCCGTGGGACCGGCAAGGCTCGTGTCGATCCTTTTTCTGCATCTCACTCCTCCACGGCACCTCCCCCCCCCCCCCCCCTCCTGCTAACTCACTCACTCACTCAGTCTCTCTCTCTCTTTCTCTCACGGATACAAAACCGAGAATCTAGGACTCGAACATGCAAGCAAGCAGCCTACCTATCCGCCCGACCGCGTCGTGCTCGAGCAGCCTTTTCATTCTTCTTCGTTCGTGCACCACGGTTTTCTCCTCTCCTGGAACATTACGGGCAAGACGCCCGTAATGTTCCAGCGGAGGAGAAACCGTGGTCTTGCCCGTCCGTTGCGTCATTGGGCAGCAAACGTCCGCGTCTGTACAACAACAGGACGTTATTTCCAGCCGAGCCGTCGAGATCACTGATTTAAATGTCATTGCGAACAAAATGCCTGGCACGCAGGACGCGACGCGACACGTTAGGAGGGTTGGGTTAGGTTAGGCGAATCGATTGTCGACAAAGTAGTCTTCAGAGAGTGCCTTTCCTATTAATATTAACCCCCGACAAACGCGCCGCTACCAATAACTCCCGTCCTGATTAAGAAACATGCAGTTTTTTTTTCTATTAAAAATCAGTTTTCTAGATCGGCTAGATCGGCTTTCCTATCTGTAATTTTATGTATTGTGATATTTAAACGAATTAATGATATTAAAATAAATAATTTTGATAGTGTTTTTTAAAAATAACTTTAATAATTAATGGCTAATGCCAAAGAAATTAAAAACTACATCTTCACTTTTGCTTCGAAATCCTGATAAATTCACATTCTGTTTACATGTTTTGAAATCTTTAACAATTTTAAATTATTTTTTTAATCTTTTCCAAAATTTGAAATATTTCTTATACTTGACCGAATTTGTCCCAAAATGTTGTCATCTTGAATATTTCACATTTTTGCTTCAAAATCTTTTTTTTTTTTAATTCTTTTTCAAAAGTAAAAAAAAAAAATATTTGAAATGTTTTTAATTCTTTTTAAATGTTTCCTTGCAACCTGTCAATATTCTTCAAATGCTTCTAAATTTTGTTTGAAAATCTTTAAAACTCCACATTTTGTTTTTAATTTTGTGAGCTATTTATTCAAATTTAAAATAATTGTTTAAACACCAAAAAAATAATTTCGCACCAAAAAGTTCAATAATTCTTAACCAAATTATTAAATTGTCAACCAAAAACATAAATTTTCTATCAAGAATATCAATTTTCTACTAAAATATAGATTCTTCAATTCTTTATCCAAAAAACTGAATTTTTGTAACAAAGAAGTTCGACTTTAACCACCTAGTTCAATTTAACCTATATTCTATATATTTAAAACCATATTCTTAATGAAAAATGTAATAAACGATATTTGAATTGAAAAAGATTTTAATTTGAAATAAAAAAAGTTGGATTCATCTAAAAAGACGAATATTTAACAAACTAGTTTAATTTTTAACTAAACATTTAATTTCCAGCCCGAAAGTATGAATTTTGAAAGAGAAGAGAATAATTTTCCATTAAGTAATTAAATGTTGTACAAAAATGACAAGGTTTTCAACAAAATACTTAAATTTTCAACAACAAAAAAATCAAATTTAACCAAAAACTGGGATAGTAAAATTTTCAGTTCAAAAAATTAGTTTTCAAACAAATTTTTTTTGCTAAACGAACTGCTGTTGAATTCAACTAGGAAAGAATACTTTAAAATAGAATTAAAACATTCAATTAATAATTTAATTATTAAACGTTAATTCCTTAATCAATAATGTATTTAATAATTATTAACACAAAAATTTAATTTAAACCGAAAATTGTAGTTCAATTTTTAGTTAAAAAATTAATATTCAACCAAAAAACGACTGTTCAACAAAATAGTTAAATTTGCAATTAAAAAATAAATGAACTTTTGACAAACTTCAGTTGAATTCAACCCGAAAAGAATAATTTTCCAAATAATTCAACAATTAACTTAATAATTTAAAGACTAATCATTCATTTCATCATTATAAAATTATTAAATAATTTTTTGAAACTTGGAAATGCCAAGTTTCTTCATCGAATTTTCAACAAAAAAATGAATTTTAACCAAAACTGGAGTAGCTCAATTTTGAAAAAAATAATTTGATGAAACCACAATTGAATTCAACTAAAAAATAATACATTTCAGTAAAATTTAACAATTAATTAAAAAATTAATTATTAATTTCATCATTATTCACTTATTTATTAATTGCTGAGAAATTTCAAATGCAAAATTTCTACACCGAATTTTGAACAAAAAAAAAAATTTTCTACCAAGTAATTAAACGTCCTACCAATGAAATGAACTTCAAACCACAAATATTAATTTTCAACAAAAAGACGAATTTTTCAAAAAAATTACACGAGTCTTTAACAAAAAAGTCCATTTTAACCAAAAGTGTAATAGTTAATTTTTGAGTTTAAAAAATTATTTTTCAACAAACTAAAGGCGAATCCAACTAGAAAAGAATAATTTTTAACAGAATTCAACAATTATTTAATAATTCATCAATTAATCATTAATTTCATTATCATTCAATTATTTAATCATTGCTAAAAAATTACAAATTAAATAGCGCACGGGCGATTTACTTTCAACGTAACAACTGTTCAGTAGGGTGGCTCAAAAATGCTTCTTTTTTTAGAGGGCAGCGACCCCCCCCCCTTGTTCCACATTCCCAAAAAGGAATTCCCTAATTTTTTATTTTTTTAATTTTATTTGGCGCAGCTTTTTATTTGATGTTTCCCATATAAAATGCATAGGAAAAAATCACTTTTTTGAGTTTATAGAACAATTATTTAGAGTTTGAAAAAATGTGAAGGCAAAGTATAGGGGCTAGTGAAATATTTATTATAATTTTTAATTAATTTTTTATTATTTAAACAAATGGAATTTGTTGATATAATTTTTTTCTCTTGAAAATTTGTTTATTTTTCTTAAAATTGTTACTATTAGCCTAGTGGACTATTTAATAACATTTTTTATTCATTTTTAATTGTTTAAACAAATGTATTTTATTTAAATAATTGTGTTGAAATTCGTTTTTTTGTCTAAAAAATATTACTATTGATCTAGTGGAATATTTACTTACATTATTTCATTATTTTCAATTATTTAAACAAATGGAATTTGTTTAAATATTAATTATTAATTTTAGATGTTAATTTTTTTGTCTACTGGTCTATATCAATATTATTAATTTCATTTCGAATTTTTTCAAATAAAAATTATTGATATGGGTCTAGTCGAGTATTTATCAATTTTGGTTCATTAATTTTGAATTATGTGAACAAATTATTGGTTGAATAGTATTATTAGTTGAAAATAAATAATAATTTATTGTTTCAACAATTGCAAAATATTTGAAATTAAATTTATGTCACTTAATAAAAATAAACTGCCAGTTCAACGAATTTTTGAGAAAAATTTTTTTTTACATAAATTGGAATTGTTTAAATAATTAAAAATTAATTAAGCATTGTTGTTAAATATTCCACTATACTGATAGAAATAATTTTTATATAAAAAAATCAATTTGATAAACAATTTGAAATTAATGAACGAATATTTATAAATATCATACTAGATAAATAGTAATAATTTTTAAAAAACGAACTTTCGAAAAAAAGTATTTAAGCAAATTCGATTTGTTTAAACAATTAAAAATTAATGAACCAATGTTAATACATATTCCACTAGACTAATAGTAATAATTTTTATATAAAAAAATCAAATTGATCAACCAATGTTGATAAATATTCCACTAAAGAAATAATAATAATTTTTAAAAAATTATTTAAACAAATTCCATTTGTTAAACAATTGAAAATTAATGAACGAATATTAATAATTATCATACATATCATATCAATAGTAATAATTAAAAAAAAAACGAATTTTCGAAAAAAAATATTTACGAAGTATATTTGTTTAAACAGTTAAAATTAATAAAACAATGTTAATAAATATTACACTAGACTAATAGTAATATTTTTCCCGAAAAAAAACAATTTTCAAAAAACACATTATTTAAGTAAATTCCATTTGTTTAAATAATTAAAAATTAATTTAAAAAATGATAATAAATATTTCACTAGACCGATATTAATAATTTAAGTGAAAACAAGACAAGAATACAGTGTTGAAAATGCCGATTTCACGAAGAATAGACATTTTAGGTTTTAAGGGTAGTTTTCAGGTACTTGTGAAGGTGTGTTAGGGATGTCAAAGTCCATACTTTCGCGTCAAATTTTTGGTAAACCCTAAAAAATTATTCTAAAAACTCAAAAAAGTGATTTTTCCCCATGCAATTTAGATGGGAAATTTACGGAACTTCTTTTTTCGTATTTGGAATAAATTGGGGGGGGGGGCCTTGCCCTCTCGAATGCAAAAAAATTTTGCCATGCATTTTAGGACCACCCTGCTGTTCAGCATTGAAGCTCAAGCTAGAAATGTGGCTAAAGTTTCCAGCATTATTCAAACGAAAAATGAAAATACACCTCAAGAGACATTTGCGGTGAAATAAATCAAAAAGAATGAAATATATAAATCCTTACAATTTTTCGAGGACAGCGACACCTTAACGGGCTTAACCTTCAACAATGGCACAAATATAGAAACTTGAGTCAACATCTTGGACAAAACCTTTCAATGTTAGATCTTAGAAATCAGTACGTTTCTCTCAATATAATCTGTATGTATTCCGAAAGCATGAATTCATACAAACTTGACACATTTGCACATAAAATAAGAAATCATGAAATACGTAACTGAAGTTTGCAATGCTTATAAACAAAAATAAATTTATAATTTCGTTTATAAACTTTGCAAACTTCAGTCACATCATGCAATGCGAGATGAAATGCCACTATACGGCATTCATCCTTTCGACTATGTGCTTAAATAAACATTCCATTCCAAAGTAAAGACATTCAAAAATCCTTTTGATTCTAGTGTTAGAAATTTTTCTTTTTACAAAAGAACCGACCGAAACGATCCCTTCTTTAAATGACGTAAGAATATTACGTACCCTCTGAATAAACATACTTTGCGTAATCCCTAATGCTAGTATTTTGTCAGGTATTCAGAGTGTAAGAATATGTATAGATGAACGGCAAATAGAACATTGCTCTTTTTCTCTAACTGCAAATAACTGCAAATTCCAAAGGCTAAATATTAATATTTCCATCTATAGTACGTACATAATAATACAATAAATTTCACAAGAACTAAAAAATAAAGCCATTTGTGCCAAAAAAAGTTGTCAACTGTTCTTCCTTTATTGTGCAACGCTTTGATCAGATCGAAATTTCACAATTTCGGAATCACACTCAGCAAAACGTTTCTTTGAGTCAAACAAATATTCGCTCGATCCAATATCAAAGATAGAATTTGTTTCATTCAAATATTTATTTGTTTGATTTTAAAATGGTATTTCAATCAAACAAATCTCCTTTGAATCGAATCAAATATTTGCATATCAAAAAAAGAATTTCTTTCAAGCAGACATTCTTCTGAGTATAGCACTTTTCAATGCTACATAACAAAGAAAGATTATATAATAATTTGTATAAACATTAGGCTAGACTCTAGGTGAAAATGTGCAATCAAATTATCTAGTGATTGTGGTTTAAAATTAGGATGGTATAATTAATGTTATCTAGGGTGACGTAGGCGTAGAAAGATTGTAATTGTAATATTTTTGAGGCTAACCGCATGATGGTTGCGACCTTTGAAGGCCGTTGTGAGAAAATATAAACATGACGCTATTAATTCGATACGATTTTAAAACAGACTTTAATTATTCACGCTCTTAACTTACGACCCCTTTTCAGACATTTTATCTTTACTGGCAACCAGGAAAAATATTATTATAGTCTGTAAATGTGCTTTTGAAGAAACCGTCCTTGATTTAAATTAATATTTATACGCGAATGTATCCTTCGTACATACTAAGATTCGTTCATCATAACATTATATACATTAAAGGCTTCAGTCGTTTGAACTTAAGATTTCAAATCCTTAATATACTGAATGTCTTTCTTAAATATTCTTTTTCCAGGGAATAAGTAATTGTTCCAAATGGCAAAGCACTTTAGAAACGCGCTCTCCGTAATACTTCGGAATAAACCAGACCACGGATGATGAAGTGCATTTGGTTAATTGTCCTACATTACACATTCAGCTACCCATCAGCCATTCATTTTGGATCAATATTGATTTACAACTCTTGCCCCTGGCATGCCTCAATAATAATTAGACTTAGAGGAAAATTTATCTTGTCAAATATACTAATAAATTTCACAATTCCAAGTCAATCAATAAACTAAATAAGATGCCCGTTATACAATTTTCTCACTATTATTTTATATATTTCCGAAACATTCGCACAGAATTTATTATGTCAGACACGAACACTAAAATATCAATTTGAAGAAAAATAAAAAGAAGCGAATAAACCTAAAGATAAAGTAAGAATTAAATGGATACTTTAAAATTATGGTAAATTTTTTCATATTGCTTTATGTTTATTTTTAATCAAAATTGACTTAATCGATTTTTAAAATTAGTTAGATACATATCGATGTAAAATATCCTTTTTGTGTACTTAGTTTCATTTGGTCAAAAACACTATTTTTTTTTATAAATGTTTTGAATAGATACACTTTTTTGAAATTTAAGTTCTTAATTATAATAGTACATTCACTCGGAATTTTTAGCACAATAATTAAAACAGAGTACCTAGCCGAAGGAAGATTTTCAATTCCCCTAATTTTTTGGGATTCTACCTGTCAATTCTTATTTTTTTCCTGTAAATTTAAGAGTTCAAAAGATTTGAAAAATTTCTGATTTCGATTAGGGAATTTTGGAAATAAAAGAAACATTCTGAGTTGGAACGGCAGACAATTTTTGGTCATCATAACCAAAAATTCTGAATTAGAACAGAGAATTTTGTTAAAAAATTATTATTCTAAACTTGAACAAGGATTTCTTTCGACATCCCTTTATTGCTACATTAGAATAAAAATTATTTTCCAAAATATAGTAACTTTCTTCTTCCATGAAGGCCGAATTCAAATTTAATTCCAAAATTCCTGTTTCACGTCAAAAATTCCCTGTTTGAAGGCAATAAATTATAATTCTTCATGGAAATTCTCAGTTCTATCTCAGAATTATAATTTTTTTTTAAATTTCCTGTCTCAAAGTTTAACGGATCAAAAAATGAGTAATTGTCAACAAAATAATAGAATTCTGAACCTAAATAGATTCAATTTCAACAATTTGCAATGTTAAAAGTTGAAAATTTTACTAAAGGAGACGAACTTACTCAAAAATCGTTTTTAACAAAATTAATTTTCTAACAAAAAAGACGAATTTCAAAAGAAAATATGTACATTTTCAACCAAAGATTTTAGTTTTCTACTAAAATAATAAATCTTCAACAACAAAAATCTTAAAAAAAGTATGTGGTTTAACTATAGTTGATTTTTTTTGCCAAAAAATATTTTATGTTAAATCAGGAAAAGTTAAATTCATAAAAAAAGAGGAACGCTCCAGAAAGTATTTGAGTCCTTAACCAAAAGAGGTGAATTTTTAACAAAACAGTTGCCTTTTTAACAAAAAAAAAAAACATTTCTACCAAAAGAGACGAATTTTCAAAAATCCTTCAAACTGACCGAAAGTAATCCTCCAATTTTGCAAAATCTGTTAAAATCTTTTTAAAAGTATAATTTAATCAAATAAAAAATTAGATTTTTTCCAGAAATGTAAAAAAACGGATATTTCTCTTAAAAACTTTCTAAATTCTTAAAAATCATCGCATTTTTTAGTGTAAATTTTCAAAAATTTACCTTTGGTTTCATTTTTTTTAAATCTTTACAAGTTTGAAACTACCTTACATCTTTTTAAAACTTCTAAATAACTCTTAAGTTTACTCGAATATTTTCTAAATATTTTTGTAACGTTGCATAATTGAACAATTTTCCTTTAAAATCATTCACATTCTTTTTGTACGTTTTAGGAAATCATTTAAAATCTATCCTGAAATCTTCAGAAATGTTGTTTGCTTTTCTCGAAACTTTTCAAAACTCTTTTTAGAACTTCTAAATAACTCTAAATTTACTCGAATATTTTCTAAATATTTTTGTAACGTTGCATAATTGAACAATTTTCCTTTAAAATCATTCATATTCTTTTTGTACGTTTTAGGAAATCATTTAAAATCTACCCAGAAATTTTCAGAAATGTTTGATTCTCTCGAAACCTTTAAATATTCTTAAAAAGGTTCTATTTTTCAAAATCTTCAAAAACCTACATTTTTAAAAATCTTTTTCAAGGTAAATTATTATTTTAGAATCTTTTTAAACTTCTGAATACCGCTTGAAATAATTCAATTCTTTAGAATTTTTTAATCATGTAAAATTAGAAAAAATGCCTTAAAATGTTCAAAATCCCTTTTCAAGATGTTTTTAGATCTTCAAAGTTTGAAATTAATCTCTTAAAATAAAGCACGAATCATTAAAAATTTCCCCAGAAATCTTATTGTCGGAACCGCTAATTTTTTACCGGTACCGAGCATGGATTTGTATACATTACTTAAATTAACATATTTTATACTTTTATCCGTAATTTCAATTGTCTCGCCCTTTCGAAAGTGTGAAAACGTTTTTAAATTATAGTGTAGCCACAAAATGAGAAGAACAGAATTATTACCTAATATTAAAAAATAAATTTCACCATCAAATAAAATTACTTATTTGAAAATTTCGATTTAGAAAATTGACAGTGTAGAAAATCCGTTATCTATTTGGAACGAACAGATAAACAAACTGAAAACAGCAACTAAGTCAACTTTTCGTGCCTGAAGTTCTAAACCTTTAGATACGAAATATTCTTTCCCAATTCAATTTTATTTATAAATACTGTTGCTGCTACACTTAAAATATGCCTTAGAATTTCCTCCTGTAATTTATTTGTAATATAAATCAATGAATATTTAAGCACTGCTTCTAGTTTACAAATCAATCAGTGAAAAACAACGTTTCTTGACCGTTGAGAACCAAGGTTTTGAACAACTAACTGAGATATCGTCACACCACTTCTTTTTAAAAGTATGAATACACTATTAAAAGTATCAAATGTTTACATACCTATGCAAAAACCGTTGTATCCTCTTAACGAGAAAGACCAGCTATCCTTAAATCGTGTTGGGGAAACAAGGAATGGGAATAAGTTACACTTTCCCCTAGAATGTCGCGAAGAACCCCCGTTGTTATACAAAACTTGTAACGTGCCACACACGGCTTTACCAAACTGTCTTTCTCGTTTTTCTCGCACACACACTGACAATCACTCGGTTCTCTTCTCACTCGAAATCTACTTCACTATCTATCTCACTCCTTCATCCTCTATTCCTCTAATTCACTTTGTCGTAGGACGTGTCAACTGCCCTCGTGACGGTCGCTGCACTGGTCCACTGTTGGACAAAACATTCACTGAATATATCACCAATTACACGTTATTTTCTCCGCCCTCGCTAATTCTCGCCATCTTTCTGATTCTCCACACTCCACTCTCTCTGTCACTCTTCAAATGACAACTAAACGATCCGGCGAAATCGAAATCACGAGTTTAAGAGGTTAGATTTTTAAAATTCCCGCCAAGGATATTCCAAAATTCGGGAGATCGATTTCAGGTAGGAAAATAAGCGTGGCACGATCGATGGAGAGGTGAGCTTCGGTCAATTTCTCTCGCGTCAACTCGTTATGAATTCCTGGGTTGAAAATGATAGTGAGCCAGTATGGCGCCGATATTTCGCCCCTTTTCTCCTTCGAGGTCACACACGGGATCGTCCTACGAATCGAGAGACCGGTCCGGTGGTCGATCGACTCCGATAACAAGGCTTCCTTGAAGCTTGGACCGTCTGAGATGAGAACGGAGCACTGGTTGCTTCCAATTCCTCGAATGTTATGATCGTTGACAGCTCAAGGTTAGGGAGAAAAGGCGTGGTAAAGGGTGATACAATTATTCATCGGAATTTCCAATTTTCGGGGGAAAACTTAGTTCCAAAGAAATCGACTCGAAAAGGACTCCCCCTCGAAAGCGCCTCGATCGCAGAGGGCGAAGGGCACGAGAAGGAGTGGGCGTTTGAGGGAATGACAGAGACAGCAGGAGGTGCCGAGGTGCATAAAGAGAGAAAGAGAAAACGGAGAAGATAACCAAGAAAATTGACTTGAGGTGAGGTTTGTACCTCCCACACAAGTCACACAAAACACTATCACACAGTGACGTCTGCTTACCACCACTTTTCTGCCGAAATTCTTTCCTGAGGTCGTTCCTTGACTTCGTCCTTTCGCGATGTACCGGCGAGCACGAGCAGTGTCGGCGACGGCGCGCATTCCCGGCACAAAATGGCGATCGAAGTGACAGCTCGCGGAGCCGGAATTTTTGCAAACGACGATTTAAATCTTTCCTGGAGATTCGAGCTCACCTGGAGAAGATGCTTTGATCCGATACACACTGGTAAAACTGATATTCCGTGGTTGATGGTGATGGGATGGTACGAGCTCTTTGCGTCGCCGAACGCGTCAACACCACCCTACCGATAGTTCAACTTGCCCGGACTCCCCGGACTCACTGGGCTCCGGCCTCCGGCGCTACACCGCACTTGCGCGACGTGGGTTACCCCCACTTTTTCGAGCCAGAACCAGGGGCGGCTGCGCTCGTTTAGAGCCTGAGACTTAGTTTACCTTGTTTATTTTACGTCTCGTTTATTATTCATTGCTTAAAAATTGTAGTCACGAGTTCCTTTTTTTATATCCTGTCGAAAAAAGTTGATTGGACAAAATTATCGACAATCTCACACTCATTCTTGATAAATAACTGATTGGTTGTATACGGTGTGAATATGTCTGTATGTGGCTGTTTTCAGTTTGTTCTTTTGAATTATCTTGATTTTTTTTAAATATTTAAAAAGATTTCAAATGATTTCCTTGAATTTCGAAAAAGATTGTAGAAGATTTCAAGCCCAATTATTTTAATTTGGCAAAATTATAAATATCTAGAGAAAAATTTGATAAGTTGAAGATTTTAAAGAAAATTTTCTAAGTTTTTTAAGACTTTCAAAAGATTTCAAGAGAATAAAAATTTTTTATTAAGATTTCTCGCAAAATTTGTAACGATTGTTTATTTTTTAATATTTATTTTAAGAAAATATCTTAAGAGGTTTATAAACATTTAAAAATATTTCCCAAATTATGAAAAAAGTATCTAATAACATATTTGAAAGCAGTTTTTTTTTATTTTGCAGATATTTTTCCAAATTTTAGGAAAAATTAAAATCATTTTAAAAGACATGTAGAAAATGCAGATTTTTGGTGATTTTTAACAAAAATTTAAAATTATTTTAAGAAAATAACTGAAAAGTTTTTTAAACATTCAAAAATATTTCCAAAATTATCAAAAAATAATCTAAAAGATTTGAAAGAAATTTTTTAAATTTTGTAGACATTTTTCAAAATTTCAGGAAAAATGTAAATAATTTTAAAATTTATTTATTATTTAT
>JAAAKG020166695.1:0-28202 GCA_010014905.2 Druon quercuslanigerum
TCAATTTTAAAAAATTAAATTTTTAATGTTTCTGGCTTAAAGTTGCTTAAAAATATATAATTTTGAACATTTAAAAATCTTTGATTGCTTGCTTAATTCAAAACAGGTTTGGAACTGAATTTAAATCTTTGAACTCTATCATTTATAAAAGTTTAAATTCTAAATTTTGCTGTTTATCTGTATTTGGTTTAAAATTGTTCAATTGAAAACTGTTAGGACTTAACTTCCATTGTATGCGTATAAATTATTGAGCATTTAAATATAATATTTTTCAATTAAACTCTTAAACGTTAATTTTAAATAATTAAAAATTCAAGAGTTACACTGTGAGTGCTTTAATTTGTAGTTTATTCTTTACTACTTCAAATGGAAAAATGTTTAGCTTTAGTTGATTTTTTTTTACTTTATTGTCCGTTAAAAATGTTTCCGAATTGGGAAATGACTGGAAATTTTTTTCTTCTGTTAAAACGGCCACCCTAGAATAACATTGAAATTTCTTTGAATTCTTTAAATTGACCAGAAAAAATTGACAATTGACCTGGAGAAATCCGGGAAACAATCTGGTCAATGATATTATTTAAATTAATAAATATTAAAATTATTGTTCAGTATTAGCATACATCGTTAGTTTTACAGGCAAAGGATACTTCTATTGGAGGGATGCACTCATCCTACAGTAATGAAAGACCTTTGCGCAGAATGTGGCGTAGATTTGAGGGAAGGAGGTCCAGGTGGAGACACAGGTTTGCTTTCTCAAGCTAGTGTACCTATGGTGCACAGTATTCCGGAGCTTAAAGTTTGTCCAGAATTGGCAGTACAGATTGGAAAAGCAGATGAAAAGCGATTACTGCGTGATCAAAAATTAGCTCTCTTAGTGGATCTGGATCAAACTATAGTTCACACCACTAATGATGATGTTCCGGCTAACATAAAGGTATTCCACAGCACCATTAAATCTTTAACATACATTTTACATCCCTTTTTCAATTAATTAAATTATTATCCATTATGTATCCTTCGACATTCTTTTTCATTCTCCGCTTTTCCCTCTTTTTCTTTGAAAGAATTCTTATTTTTTCTTCTTTTCATTTGAAATTTAATTATTTTCTGGGTGCCCGCTGGACCGGGAAAACGGGAAATGCTCGGGAATTTTTTGAAATCTATAAATTAGAGTGAATTAAGTTTTTTACTGGGAATTTTATAAATATTGAGAAGAAAGATCTCTCCAAGTTTGATTTGAAATTGAAAATTTTGATAAAAATTGTTATTAGTTTATTAAATGTAAATATAAATAAGTTATGTTTAAAAGGGAACAATAATTGATTTATCAAAACGATTTTAAATTCTTTCAAAATTAAGAATTTCCAGATTTGAACGTTAAGTGGAAACGTCCGATTGCAACTTTATAAACTATTTTTAACTTTAAAATAACTTTTTAATAATATATTTGTAATTAAAGACTTCCACTAAATTAAAAATATTGTTTCAATATAAAATATTCAATTTTTAATCCATTCAATTTCAACTTTTTTAATTAAGAAAAAGAATTATCATTTAATATTTAGCAATACTTGACTGAAATTGTTTGACATAGAAAGCCTTGAGTCGTCAAAATTTGTCTAATTTATGAGTGAAATTGTTGAATTTTGCTGCTTAAATAGCGCTTGAACACTTATTATTTGTTGGAAAAATTTGAGGAATTTTTAGAGGTAATCAGAAGTTTTCGAAAGATTCAAAATTAATTTAAAACTTTCAATGATTTTAAATAATTAAAACGAAGCCACAGCCTAATTTAAAATGAAATTTCGATTTTTGCAGATTTAAAAAAAAATAGTTCAGAAACTTTTTAAGAATTTTGAAAGGCTTCAAGAAAAAAATATGTACGTACGTTTGCTATGAAAATTGAAAATATTGTTCACTTTGGAATATTATTTTAAAAATATGTATTAAAAAAGATTTAAAAAGAT
Organism: Druon quercuslanigerum; assembly: GCA_010014905.2. Taxonomy (NCBI): domain Eukaryota; kingdom Metazoa; phylum Arthropoda; class Insecta; order Hymenoptera; family Cynipidae; genus Druon; species Druon quercuslanigerum. Next base: position 1,968 of record JAAAKG020166695.1, read on the forward strand.
TTCCAAATTTGTTAAAAAGAATCTGGAAGATTTAAAGAATTTTTTTAATTTGCAGGAGTTTCTAAAAATTTTAGGAAAAACTTCATTTCAAAAGATATTTAGAAGTCTCAAGATTCTGAAATTAAATGTTGAAGAAAATGTCTGAATGAAATGTTGGACATGAAAATAATTCAACTTCTAAATTAAGAAGGGTTCAGTAAAAAAAACAAATGTAGTTGATTCTTTAATTTAGAACATTTCAAAGGATAACGTGGGTTTATATGTGTTGAATTGAATCTGAATCTTTGAACTCACTAATTTTTAAAAGTTAAAAATTCTTTCAGTATATCAGAATTTCATTCCCAGTTCCCAGTTTTAATGGTATTTTGGGCTGTAAATTCGGATTATATTCAATTTTACTGGGTTGACAGTCTTCCCCCTTTTCCCTTTAAAGTTCTGTATTGCGCAAAAAATTATCTGAAATTAGTGAGTGTACCTATTGTTGAATAATAATTGAAGCTCTTAAATAAATTATTTATGAACAAATAATTTACACGTTTCCAGTGCTCTTTAAAAAATTGTAAAGCTGAAACATTTTAAAGCATGTTGAAAATGTAATGTATCCAATATAAAATGGGAATAGTTACAAAATACATAGTACTAATTAAAAAATGGAATATTCCAAACTCATTAACTGAAATGTTAAATGTTTTAACTTGAGCCACTTTTAATTTGAGTTTTTTTTATTGAGTCATACGCTGTGATTGGATTTTTAGGATACACTTTTTTTCGATTTTGGAACGTTATAAACTCGATGAAAAAAATTAATAAAAGAAATGGTTTTTTTACATTTTCTTTTGGATCTCGACTCACAAGTTTTTTTTCTTTCAGCTCAAACGACTCGATTAATTTTAGTATTTTTATTTCGCTCTACTGAACATGTAAAGAACTGTATTTAACTAATTTCATTTTTGCTCACGCTTTTTTCATATCGCTGTGAATGGATTTCCAACGCCTTATAAGTATATTGAATTTTTAAAAATAATTTCTTTATTGGCAGAAGTCATTAAAAAATTATTTAAAAAATTAACTATTCTTATTAAATGATTGTCGTTTCCTAAATGTAAACATAAAAATATTAAATCTTTCTCTTATTTTTCCCCTGTGGCAAGAAAATGACCCTATTTTCCCTTTTTTACTCTTTTGGCACTGTGATTCCTGATTTTATTTTTTTTATGTAGGACGTGCATCACTATAAGCTTCTTGGACAAAGGACTCATTGGTACCATACTCGTTTAAGGCCTCATACTCGTCATTTTCTTTCGGAAATGAGTAGACTATACGAATTACACATTTGTACATTTGGAGTTCGAGAATACGCTCACACCGTTGCAGGACTTTTAGATAAAGATGGTGAACTCTTTTCTCACAGGATACTTTCCAGAGACGAGTGCTTTGATCCTGGCTCAAAATACCCTAATCTTAAGTATGTCGCTTGCTGTTCGCCATGAGGGTTGCTACAATTTCATTTGATTTTATTCTTTGCTTATAAAACATTTCTTTTATTGAAATCCGAAAAGTAATTTAAATCTTTTAATCTTTTAGTATTTGTATGTCAAAAATTTGGTAAATAATGTTAAAGTATATATCTCTAGTGATGTTAAACTACAAATTAGACAAATTATTAGTTGAAAATTTCGATTTTAATACAGTTTCAGCATTATAATTTTCGAGTGCTTGACTTTTTAAGGTAATTTTTGTGCCCAAAATTAGGTCTCTGAAAAAATAAGGTTTTCTATGTTTTTAGGAATTAGAAAAAACATCAGTAAATTTTTATGAAAAAATAAAAAACATTATTTAGTAGAAAAAGTTTCAAATTTACAAAAAACAATAGTTTTTGTAATTAAATCTTTGTATACTGTCGATTCGTGCCAGTTTTGAAAAAATGGTTCGATATACTGTTTCCAGTTTGGACAATAAGTGAATAATGTTCGAATGCAGTTATTTTTGTTTTTAAAATTCTTCAACTATTTCAGCCCTAGAAGAATTTAGTTTTAAAATTGGTAATAGTAGAGTTGTAGGAAATTTTTTCTGCGAAAAAAAATCCAGCATTCAATAACTATAGTAAGATACAATTAAATTGCAAAAAAAAACCTTTAAATAAATGTTTTTTGAAATTTTGAAAATCTTGATCATTAAAAATGTTATTATAGCGAATTCAACAGTAATATTATTTTGAATTTTAAAATCATAGAAAAACTATGTGTTTCAGAGATCAGATTTTTGACACAACTACCTGAATTTTTTAGTGTATAATAGATGTCTAGGTTTCAAAATATTTCTGACATTTTTAACGGTTTTAAAGCACTTCACAGCGATATCAGAGATTTCAGAGATTTGAAAAATTTCACAATGATTTCAAGCATTTCAACAGGTTTCAGAAAGATTTCAAGGATGTCAAAGATTCAAAAAATGTTACACAGGCTCGTAAATAATATTTCAGAAAAATCAAACGGTTTCTTAAAACAAATATTTCAAGATTTTCAGAACGAGTTTATAGCTTTTCAAATATTTAAAAAATTTCGCAAAGATTTCAACAGGTTTCACAAAGGTTTCAAGGATTTTAAGAGCATGGTTTTTAAAACATTTTCAAAATTCCAAGTACTTTAGAAGATTTTTGACGGAGATTTCAAAGATTTTAAAAATTGTATAATTTTTATGTTTCAAACAGTTATACATGGATTACAACAGTTTTCCATATTTTGACAAAAATTCCAGAAGATTTTTTCGAAGGTTTTAAAGAATTAAAAGATTTCATAAAGTTTTTAATTCATATTTCAAAAGATTTTAAGGCCTTCAAAGTTTCGCAAAAATTCCATAAGCTTTCACAAAGGTTTCAAAAGTTTCAAAAAATTAAAAAATATTTCAGAAGAATCTCAAAGATTTTAAATATTTCAATAGCTTTCACTAAGGTTTCAAGGAGTTCAAAAATTCTAAATCGTTTCAGAATATTTTAGAAAGTTTTGAAGGTTTCAAAAGGCTTCACAAATAATTCAAATATTTTAATATATTTCAAGGATTTCAAAGATTACACAACGATTGAAAAATTTCAAAAAAGGCGTTGTACATCAGATTTCAAACAATTTCAAAAGATTTTTGAAAGCTCCTGAAATTTCGAAAGGTTTTAAAAATTTTCAAGGATTCTAAAGATTTTACAATTATTTGAAAACATCTCAGAGTGGCCGCTGGACCGAGAAAATCCTGAAAATGACAGAGAATTTATTTCTTGACCAGGAATTTTACTAATTTACAAGAGAAAAAAAATCTGACCGACTTTAATTTCAACAGTTTTTTAAATATTCACTTAAATTTGTATTTTTTAAATTATGATATTCAGTTTATGATGCGTAATTCGAAAATTTTGAGCTTTCAAATATTCCACATTGGATTTTAATTTTAAATTGTATATTTTTCTTTTAAACAATTTGACAATAATGTTTTAAAGACTTAAAAAATTAGTATAATCTGGAATCGAAAATTTTTAATAAAAAACCTTTTTAGTTACTGTAGGGATTGACAAGTGAATAATAATTGATTTTACAAGACGAATCGAAATCAGTTCACAAGAATTTGCAGATTTTAAACTTCAAAATTAAACTGTTTAAATCGGAAAGTCTTATTAGTTAACCCATTAACGACCAAGAACTGCAATTTTTTAACTTATGTTCAAATTGCGTTCTCATGACCGAATAGATAGAAGTTCCCAAACAAAAACCATGTTTCCTTATTGTTTTAATATAAGTTAAAAAATTTTAGTTCTTGGTCGTTAATGGGTTCAACCAACGCCTGATTGAAACTTTATAAACTATTTTCAACTTTAAAGTAACTTCAAAATAATATATTAATAATTAAAGGCTTTTATTAAGTTTCTAATATTATTTCATTCTCTAATATTTCATTTTTAAGCCATTTAATTTGAAATTTTTCACTTAAGAAAAATAACAATTACTTAATATGTAGAAATATCTGACATTTCGAAGTTTCGGAAAAATTGAAAAAAATTGCAAATTTTTAATGATTTAAAATAATTTAAACAAAGTGTACAAAAATTTCGGCCTATTTTAAAACTAAATATAGATTTTGGTAGATTTCGAACAAACAAATTTAGAAGCTTTTAAGAATTTTAATAGGTTTTAGAAGAGTAAAAAAATTGAAAATGATTTTTTATTTTAAAAAGTTAATTTTAAATGAATATAAAAAACATTTAGAAAGATTTGCAAAATTATCAAAAATGAATGGGGAATATTTTAGGGAAATTTTTTTAATTTCTCAGAATTTCTTAACAAATATTCACAACAATTCGAATCATTTCAAAGGGTGTTCAGAAGTTCTAAACAAAATTCAATTCGAAAAAAATAACTTCAAACCAAAAGAAAGACGAATTAGCAATAAAATAGTTAAATATAGTAATATAAAGCTACTTTTAAAGCTAGAAAAACTTGTTATTTGTTTTCATAATTAAAATTTTTTAATTAAACATGGTCTCGAAAAAAATCTCTGACGTAAAAAAAATTCCCTGTCATTTCCAGGGTTTTCCAGATATATAAAAATTCCATGAAAATTCCAGGTTTTCCATGTAGGGTAGACACCCTGAAAGTGTTAGTAGCTTCCATTTGATATATGTAAATTATTGAGCATTTGAGTTAGATATGAATGCAACATTATTTAATTTAAAAACTTTTAAACTACAAGTTAAAAAGGAAAAAATGGTTAGTTTTAGATTATTGATTCCAAAACGGTCATCCTGATGTAGCAACCATGACCTTGAACAATTTTTAAATAAAAAACTAATTTATATTTAAATTGCAGGGCTTTGTTTCCTTGTGGAGACGATATGGTGTGCATAATAGATGATAGAGAGGACGTGTGGCAAGGATGTGGAAATTTGGTTCAAGTTAAGCCTTACTACTTTTTCCGACATACCGCAAACATTAACGCGCCACCTGGAATGAACAAATTAGACGATCCAAATCAACCGGGATCATCTGGAACCAGTGAATCAGCAGGCTCTGAAAAGCAAGATAAAAATGGTGTCTCGGAAGATGCTTCTCAACTGAAAGCTGAAAAAGACCCGGCGAAAAAAGAAACTGAAAATGTCGACGGGCAAGTTGAAAAAGAGGTAGCGCCATCTGATGAAAAAGCGGCTGATTTGAAAGCATCTGAAACGAAGGAAACTACAGATGAAAAAGTGGTAGATAAACCAGTGAATGATGAAAAAGTGGCGGATAGAACTGTAAATCAGAAATCAGAAAGTGAGCCTACCAGTAAAAAAGTAGAAGAGATAGCTAATAAAAAAGTAGAAGAAATAGCGGATAAAAAAGTGGAAGAAATAGTGGATAAAAAAGTAGAAGTAGCGGATAAAAAAGTGGAAGAAATAGCGGATAAAAAAGTGGAAGATATAGCGGATAAAAAAATAGAAGAAATAACGGATAAAAAAGAAGCAGTTGAGAATATCGAGGAAAAAGTGGAGGATGAAAAGAGTAGTAAAGAAAGCACTGAAGTGAAGGAAAATAATTCGAAACCAGTGGAAGAAGCGAAGGAAGAGGGGAAAAAGGAAGGCGAGGTTGAATACGAAGACCAAGATGATTATTTATTGTACTTAGAAGATATTTTACGAAGAATTCATAAGGAATATTATACTGACCTTGAAAAGGAAACAGGTCGTAGGTCACTAAGAGATATTATTCCTAGAGTAAGAGCCAGAGTTTTAAAGGGTTTGACCCTCACTTTTAGTGGAATTATACCGACTCATCAGAAACTCCATCAAAGTCGAGCCTACAAAGTAGCTCGGGCGTTTGGTGCACAAGTTACACAGGTAATATAAACCCAGAATTCCAATTTCAACAATTTAATTTAGAATTAAAATCATTTTTAACTGTCAACATACATTTAAAATCATCTTTAACTGTCAACATTCACATTTAGGAGCTAATTTTTTCGCAATTTAAAGAAATCTAGCGATCACATTTGAACACACTCTTAAATTGCTGAAATTAAAGAATTCTAAAGAAAAAAAGGAAAGAAAAATAAGGTAATAAATTCCCTTCTTTCTTTTTTTTGAAATTTCTGAAAAAGGGAGTTACTTTATTTCTTAATTAAAATATGAGATTTGGGAAATGAATATAATTCTGACTTGGAACAGTAATTTTTTTCATGAAAAGGAAAAATGTTGGAAAATTATTTTAACTCTGATTTTTAATAAGGGAATTTGCAAAAACAATCCCTGATCCAATTCGAAATTCGTGAGATTTAAAAAATTCCTGGTTCCAAATCAGAATTTGTTTTAATTACATTTTTTCCAATAAAAATTTCCCAGAATTTAAAAATTCTCTTCCAAATTTTAGAAAAAGGGAGTAATGTTTTTGAAGAATGATAGAAAAGAAATAATCAATTTCATTCTGTTACTTACGTAAAAATTATAATTTAGATATTAAAATAGTGATTTTTCGTCAAGAATTTTTGTTTTACTGGGTACAGGTAATTTTTCTCATGGCACACGAACTTGGGAAAAATAATTTTAGTTCGGATATAGAAGGAAATATAAACAAAAAATGCCTGTTCAAATTCAGATTTATAGTTCTTTTCCAAAATATAAATAATTATTTGAATTTTTATCTGCAATTATGACATTATTTAGTTAATAATGCGTGATTCGAAAATCTTTGACCTACTAAAATGTTCCATTTTAGATTTTTATTTTCAAGCTTACATTTTTACTTAAAAGAATTAAAAAAACTGTCGGAAGACTTCAACATTTGAAAACTAAAATCGTTTGAAATTGAAAATGTTTGATAAAAACCATTTTGTTTCATCAACTTAAATCATCAATTACTTATTTTAAAAATTTATCTGTACTTAAAGTATCAAAAAGAGAAAAATAATTTAATTGTTAAGAAGGTTCTAAATCCATTCAAAATTTACGATTTTCCAGATTTCTACGTTAGAAATTACACTGGTTCAATTGAAAAGCCGTAGGCGTAGAAAAAATGTAAATAAATTGAAACTGAGTTGTTTCACGTAAAAAGCCTTGAATCATTAAAATTGCAAGGAGCTTTAAAAGTTAGATTGTCACGATTTCAATTATTCTATTTATAAATAATTCATTTGTGAGTGAAATTGTTGAATGTTGATGTATAAATAGCAATTGAAAATTTATTATTTGTAGAACAATTCGAGTAATTTTTAGAGATATTTAGAGGTCATGGCCTAATTTAAAACAAAATGCAGATATTTAACAAAAAGTTTATAAGCTTTTTAAGAATTGTGAAACGTTTCAAGCGACTAAAATAACTTTAAAGTAAAATTACAAAGCTTTTAAAGAATGCCTAAACTATTTAAAATTAAAATAATTTAACTTCTAATGCAAAAATTGTTGAGTTTAAAGTATGTAAGTCGTTTATGTTTTTAAGTATTCTACCTTAAAATTAGTTAAAATGCTACAATTTAACATTTTTAATTTATTGATTGATTTTTCAATTTAGAGTATTCCAATTATTAACATAGATTTATATTTTTGGAACTGAATCTGAGTCTTTAAACTCTGCAATTTATAGAAGACAAAAATTCTAAATTTTTCGGTTTAAATGGGATTAATTTAAAATTGTTCGTACTTTCCATTTTATAGGTGTGAGTTATTGGCCATTCGAATACAAAATTTTTGAACTAGGAAAATTTTAAAAGTTAAATATTTATGAGTTCCTTCTTCAGTGCTTTAAATATCACTTATTTTTCATTAATTCAAATGGAAAAATGCTTATTTTTAGAGTCTACTAAAATATATTAAAATATAATTTTGACAAATAAGAGAGTGAATTTCACTAAACAAATTTAATTTTGTCTTTCTTAACGAGAACTTTCTAAAAGAATTTTAAATCTGAGATATAGCTAAGAATTTCCGCAAAGAATTATAATCCTCATTATAGGTTCACTTTAGATTGGAAAACCGGAATTTTGGAAAAAAAATCAATTCTAAAAAACAGAATTTGTTTGAACTTAATGATTGTTATTTTTTTCAAATAAAAAATTTTCTAGGATTAAAAACTTGTCTCTTCTTAATGTTAGAAAAAGGAAGTTAATACATTTCTAAATTATAATAGAAAATTTTGTAAATAAATATAATTCTCACTTTGGACAAGGAAATTCCGTAAAGAATTATTATTTAACTTGATAAGGAGAATTTTTTACATAATACGGAAATTTTGTAAAATAATTTCTAGTCAGATTTAGAAGAAAGGCATTTCGTTAATTTCCTGTTCAAATTTAAAATGATTTTTTATCGAAAATTTCCTGTTCTGTTCGAAATTAAAAATCTTTGAAATTTTCTCAAAATTTCTAGTAATGTCTTGAAATCTTTGACAATCATTTGAAATCATTTAAACCCCTTGAATTTTTTTGGAAGAAACCCGGAAATTTTAAATAAAACGACGGGTAGACGCCCTGATTAAGTAAATGTTTTTTTATTTATCTCTGGACAATTTTTTTTTAATTTTATTTACCAAAACTACTACAGGATATAACGGAGGAGACTACTCATTTAGTTGCTATGAGGCCTGGCACCCAAAAGGTGAATATAACAAAAAAGAGAGGGGATATTAAAATCGTGAACCCAGATTGGCTTTGGACGTGCGCTGAACGCTGGGAACATGTAGACGAACGAGTGTTCGCCCTCACAGCTCAGGTATGTTTGCAAAATTTCGATTTTCAGGGCTCGATTCGTGCGACTTTTTATATTTATTTGCTCTTTTTTTTTTAAAAATGCGACTTTTTTTAATTGAAAAAATCGACTTTTACCGTTTCTCGAAGGAGATAAAGAAATTGTTATATATGTTTCAGTTATAATATCATTAAGTAAGGGAAACGGCTTAATGGTATAATAATAATAATAAGTTTACAATGCGTAATTCAAAAATCTTTCTTTAAAATTTTTTTTTCATTTTCGATTTTAATTTTTAAGCGTACATATTTCATTCAAAGAATTTAGAAGTGCCATTTTAAAGACTTAAAAAATTAAAAATTAAAAGCCTTTGAAATCGAAAATTTCGGATAAAAAACATTTTTGGTTGATCAACTGTAATATAAATTATAATGATTTTTAAAATTGAACTGTGCATTAAGGATTACTAAGTGAATAATAAAAAAAATGATTATTACCAGACGATTTAGAGTCTTGACTTTTAATTTGTGAGAAAAGTTGTTGAATTTTAATGTACAAATTCGAGTAATTTGAAAAGATATTTAGAAGTTCTGAAAATTTGGCCTAATTTAATACAAAAAAAAAAAGAAGATTTTTACAGATTGCGAACAAAAGATTTTGAAGCTTTTTAAAAGTAGTGAAAGGCTTTTGAAGAATAAAAAATATTTTCATAAGTTTGGTTGAAAATTAATTTCTTGAACTGAAAATTTCAATGTACATTTTTGGTTGAAAATTGTTCTTTGCTTGTTCAAAAATCAACAATTTGGATAAAAATTAGTCTTTTTTAATTAAAAATTTATCTTTTTTAATTGAGAATTCATCTATGTCGTTAATAAAAATCCACATATTTTATTAAAAATCGATTTTTTTTTATAAAATTATCTTTTTCTTCGCCATTTAATGTACTTTTTTAAAAATCCTTCTTTTTGTTTAAAAATTCCACTATTAAAGTTAAATATTTATCGTTTTAGTTGAGAACTTATAATTCGGGTTGGCAATAAAATTACTTGGTTAAAAGTTAAACTCTTGTTGAGAAATAATTTTTTTGTTTGAAGATTCACCATTTAAATTAAAAACTTCATTTCTTTGGTTGAAATATGAGCTATTTCATTGAAAAAGGTTTTTTCTTTGGATGAAAAGGAATTTTTTTACCTCTCTTAGGTGGAGCATTCATTTTTTGACTCAAAATTTAATTGTTCAATTTTTAGTTGGCAAATAATCTTTTTCAGTTAAAAATTAATATGTTTTGGTAGCTGTTAATCTTCTTGGTTGACAATTCACATTTTTACTGAAAAATGCAATATTTCTAGTTAAAGATTCATCATTTTAGTTTAAAATTGACACTTTGTTTGAAAATGTAACTATTTTTTTGTTGTTGAAAGTTAGTTTTTTTTATGGAAAGTAATTTTTTTATCTTAAAATTTAACTATTTAAGTTTTGACTGACAATTTATCTTTTTTAGTGAAAAATAATTTGTTTATGTTGAAAATTCAAGTATTCCAGTTGAAGATTCATAATTTTAGTTGAAAATGGAACTATTTTCTTGAAAATGCATTTTTTTTCTTTTGTTCACAATTAATTTTTCCAACTAAAATCTTAACTATTTCATTTTTTGTTGGAAATTGATATTTTTTATTCAAAAATTGAAGTTTCTATTTCAAAATTCGTTTATTTTTCAATTTTGTCTCTTTCGCGATAAACTTGTCCCTGTTTATTGGGTTCTATTAAATCAACTCACAATTTTATATAAACATTGCAGTTCAGTTTTAATACTGGAACAATTTTATGTCACTATTTTGACACTATTTTTGCAATCTGGTGACGATATTTATACTATTTTTAATCTCTGAAGTGAGCCTGAGGCCAATCTTGATAAAATATGAGAAATTTTAGGCTCGCGGATCCAGGATACCACCGCCACATTGCAGCAATCCCGAACCAGTCAAAGAAGCAGCGAAAAAAGGAGTTGCTGATTTTGCCAACACTATTAATCCACTATTTTTCGTTAGCAAAGAGCAGATTTATGACATGGACAAGGAAGTTGAAGAAGACATGAGCGATGCAGAAGTCGATCCCTACGTGTATGATTTTGAAGAACAGAATGAGGTTAATGAAACAGGAGAAATAGGCGCACTAGGAACAAAAAGAGAATACGAGGACTCAGATTCAAATGGTTCGTTTTACGGTAAAGCTGCTTGTCAGGGTTGCTACAAGACTTACAAAAAGTCATGGAATTGGGAAAAAGTTCTGGAAAATCTGACAAAGTTGGGCAATTTTGTAAAAGTTACTCGATGTTTTTTAGTTGCACCAGTGCATCTATTTTAAAGTCTCAACCGTTATTTTATGACTTTACGGCGAATTTTTAATTTTCGAATTTAGAGGGGGGTGATAGCTCTTGAAATCAGACATACAAGCCTTTGTAAAAAAATTTTAACTTCCTGATTTTTTTTCAAATCTTATAAGATCGAATCAATTTTAATTCAGAAAGATTCTACACTCAGAAAGTCACTCAGGAAATCTCCCTTGAATTTCAATTTTTGTAAAACAGTTTTTAACAGTTTTTGAGGGATTGACCATTCAGTTTTTGAGTATATACCAGATTTCAAAAGGTTACCCAAGTTTTTGTAATATTATAAAGGATTTTGAACAATTCAAAAAGATTTCACAGAGTTAACAGATTGAAAAAGGATTCAAGAATTCGTAAAATGCGTGTAGACAAGATTGCAAAGATTTTAAAACGTCCAAAAGATTTGAAGAATTTTAAGTGTTTAAAAAAGGGCACCGTACAGTACATCAGATTTCACGGATTTCAAAAGATTTTAAACGATTTCAAAAGGTTTTAGAAGATATGAAAATATTTCACAAATATTTTAATGATTTTAAATGAATACCAAATGTTTCCAAGAATTCATAAGTGTTCCAGAAGATGTCAAGAATTTCAAAGATTTCAAAAGGGGCATATTACACCAGATCTCAAAAAATTTAAACAATTTCAAAAGGTTTCAATAATTTTGCTATTTTGAAAGATTTCAAGTGAGCACAAAAGATTGAAAAAAGATTTTACCAACATTTTAAAAGATTTCAAAGATTTTATAACAATTTTGTAAAGATATGTAAATTCAAAGATTTAAAAACATTTTAAAGATTTTAAACGATTTAAAATTTGTTTAGAAGATTTCAAAGGTTTTCAACAAGGTTTTATTAGATTTTTCTTAGATTTCAAACATTTCACTAGGACTTTAAAAATTTCAGAAGATTTCAAGGATTTCAAAGGCTTGCAATTTCAAATTTCTTTAGATGATTTCAAAAGATTTCAAATATTTGAATAATTTCAAATGAATATAAAAGATTTCTCAAAGATTTTATCAAAATTTCATAGAGATGTCAAAAGAATTTAACAGATTTCAAAAAGGGATTTTTTTTAAATTTTAAAAGGTTTAAATAATTTGATTTTATTTGGAATATTTAATATTTCCCAAAAATTTCAAAGATTTCATACAAATTTCCTAAAGATTTAAAATTCAAAGATATCAAAAAGGGTGTAGAACACCAGATTAAAAATTTTTCAAAACATTTTAAACGATTACAATTTTTTTTAGAAAAATTGAAAAGATTTTACAAAGATTACGAACATTTAACAAATATTTTAAAACCTTCGATAAATATTTCAAAGACTTCAAGGATTTCAAAACATTTAAAAGGTTTTTAATAATTTCAATTTATTTAGAATATTTAAAAAGATTTTAGAAATGTTTCACAAATCCATAAGGATTTAAAAAGATTTCAAGAACTTGAAAGCTTTAGAAAAGGGTACATAAATAAATACAATAAACATTTCCAAGATTTTAAACAAGCTCACGTTTTTTTTTTTTAGAAAATTTAAAAACATTTCACAGAAGTTTCAAATATTCCTGTGATTTCACATAAATGCAAAAGATTTGGGAAAAATTTCACAAGTAATTCAAAGAATTTATAAGAATTTCATTGATTTCAAACGAACACAAAGTTTTAACAAAAGAAGGTGAAAGAATTCCATTCTCCTGGCTATAACATTAAATTTAACGCGCATAAAACTCAGAATGTATGTTCCTCATCAAAGTGCAAATTTAATAAAAAGTAAAAGGGAAGGTTTTTATGAAAAAATTGACTTTTAATCTTTCCAACCTTTTGTGTAATCTATTAAAATATTTAAAGTTTTTGTGAAATTGTGTAAACCTTCTAAAATATTTTGAAGACTTTAAATTCTTTGGGAAATCTTATGAAATTTGCGAAACCTTTGTGAAATCTATTGGATTTATTGTGAAATATTTTGAAATTTTTGAAACTCTTGTGAAATCATTGTGAAATTTGTATGAAACCTTTAGTAAAGCATTTCGAAATTACTTGGAATCTTTTCAACTCTTTGAAACCTTTGTGCAATCTTAAATGTCTGCGACATTTTTGAAATCTTTGAAACCTTTGTAAAGTCTATAAATTGTGTATATAATATTATATTATACTATAAGATACCATTGAATCCTTGTGTAGTCTAAAATTCTTGAAATTTTTTGAAATATTAAAGTTTTTTGCAAAATCTTCGAAATTTGTGAAACCTCAAAAAAATCAGAAATATTTTCAGATTATCTGGAATCTTTGAGGTCTTTGAAACCTTTGTGAAATCAACTTCAAAAATGTTGGAAATCTTAGAAATTTTTTAAAACCTTTAAAATTTGGTATACATTCAAAATTCGAGTGGTTAACCCATTAATACGATTATAAAAACAGCAGTCTTTTAAGAATTTTTATATTAATATAAATGAGAAATACCCAGAATTGAATGTTTGAAAAGCTCTTCAAATTTGCATTGAATAATAATTATATAAGGAATTTTTGGTAAATTAGTCTGCGATGAGTAGAATATTTTTAAATTGAATTGACTGGATTTTTTTCAAAGTAGACCTCTAAACCCTGGAAAGGTCCCTGGAATTTTCAAACCAGACTACTGTAGCAACCCTGTCAATGTACGTCAACTTTTTTTTCTAAAGCTTTGAAATTTCTTCATTTTGGAATTCTTAATTTTCAGAGTATCAGACATCTCCCAATAAACGTAGGAAAGAGGAAAATTCTAGTGAATCTGATTACGACAATGATGATGATGATGATGATGATGATGATGATGATGATGATGATGATGAGGGAAAAAGAAGGAAATGTGGACTCGTTGAGGACGAGGACGATGACGATGACCCAGTAACTCGTTTCAGGAGAGGCGAGGGTTTGCCCGATGACTTAGATCTCGGCGATATTTCCCAAGATTCTGTGGAAATTGATGATGCGGAGGATGTTGAAGATGATAGAGAGTGGAACGCTATGGGAGCTGCTCTCGAGAGAGAATTTCTTTCTGATTAAATTGACTTCAGTTTGTATAATCATCAGGTTTAAATGTGAGAAGATGTGTGCGAAGATTTTTGATGACTGACTTATAATAAAACAAGTTACGGACTATGTATATTTGTACTATTTACGTAAAATTAATTGCACATTAAAATTAATCGAGATCCAGCATATGCATTTTGCATATGTAAACTAAATTATTGTTGAAGAATAGTTTTCTGATGAATAAATTATTGCACTGGAAAATAAAAGTTTTATGAGTGTATATTCTGAAAATAATAACAGGCCTCTGACAGTCCCTTTGTGATAAAATATAGGGACCGAAGACTACTTTTTCTCACGCTCAAAGAGTAAAAAATTCAGGATAAATTCATAAGACTTCGAAAGAATTCAACAAGTTAAATCCAGAAGCATTCGAAAAGAGGGAAATTTTGAAAAACAAAAAATAATTCGAATGATTTCACTAAAATGGAAAATGAATTTAGAGGAAATTAAAGGAAATTAGAACAATTCGATGAAATTCATAAAAATTCGTGTGAATTGAGAAAATTCAAATGAATTGAAAACAAAATTGAGAATATGAAAAGGCTTCATTGAATCCGGTAACTTTGAAATGAGCTTAGAAAAATTAAAATGAATTTTATAAATAAAGAGCTTCAAGATTAATTAAACAAAAACTTAAAAATATTTGTTTAAAGTCCATTTAAGTAAGTAGAATTGAGTAAATTTGGAAGAATTGAAGTAAATTAAAAAAATTATTTAAGATAATTTCAGAGAATTTAAAAGAATTCGGGGGAGGTTAATAAAATTTCAGGGAGAATTCAGAACAACAAAATCAAATCACTTTAAATCTTAAAGAACCTACTAATACCTAACAAAAAAAGTTAATAATGACTACAAAACAATTCAAAGGAATTTTAATGAATTGAAAAAATGGAGAGAGAAAAAAGTGAATGTGCAATTAAGTGAATTAAAAATAATTTTAAAATATGATTTTTTTTAATCCACTGATTTAAGTAAAATTGAATAAATTTAGAAGAGTTGAAGTGAAAAAAATCAAGGGAATTCCAAAGAATGTAAAAGAATTCAGGGTGAAATAAAAAAAAATCATGTCACTTTAAAATTTCCGAAAACTCTACTAATTTCTAACCAAAAATCTGACTAATAATTACAAAAAATTCAAACGAATTTGAAACATTGAAAAAAATCCACTTATTTCAGTAAAATTTGAGTGAATTCAGAAAAATTTAAGGGAAATGAGAAGAATTCGACGAAGTTCATAAAAAAATAATGCTGAATTTAAAAAGCAATCAAGTGAATTGAAAATAATGTAAAAATATGAAAACATTTTTTTTAATCCGCTGACTTTAGCATAATTGAGTAAATTTAGAAGAATTAAAGTGAATTTAAAAAAGTCAAGGGAATGCCAAAAGAATCTAAAAGGAGACAGGTTCAATTAAAAAAAAATCCTATTGCTTTAAAATTTTTGAAAACTCTACTTATTTCTAACCAAAAACCTGACAAATAAGTACAAAAAATCCAAATGAATTTGAATGAATTGTGGATTCTGAAAAATGTATGGGAAATGAGAAGAATTTGATGAAATTCATAAAAGAAATCAGGCTGAATTTAAAAAGCACTGAAGTGAATTGAAAAAAAAAAAATATAAAAAAATTCTTTATATTCAGTAAGTTTGAAATGAATTCAGAAAAATTAAAAGGGCATTCAAAAAAATTTGATGAAATGCTTACGAATTGAAAGCGAGTTTCCATGACTTCCAAGATGAATTTAACAATGAAATTGTTTAATCCACTGATTTCAATAAAATATAGTTTATAAGAATTCAAAATAATTGTAAAAGAATTCAGGATAAATTTATAAAAATTAAGGGCGAGTTTCTAAAAAATTGCAAAAATATTTTAAAATATCCAAATCTTTTGAAATCCTCGGACATCTATCACTTTTTGTGAAATCAGTTAAAAATTTCTTTTTAATTGCTTCTTTTTTGTAATAATTTTCTCTTGAAATCTATTTAAAATTGTTAAAAGAAGGGTGTCCACTGCACCAGGAAACCTGGATAACCAAACACTGACTGGGCGTTTTATGAGACCAGGAAAAACCGGGAAATAACAGTGAATTTATTTTTGGACCATACGGTTTAATTTAGATTTCAATTGTTTTTTTAATAATCAACTGTAAATATAAATAAATAAATTATTTGTACATTTACTTAGACTTTAAAAAGTTTTAAGTGAATAATAATTGATTTTGCAAGTCGGTTCGGAATCAGTTTGCAATTTTATAATTTCCAGATTTCAAGTTTAAAAATTAAACTGTTTCAATTGGAAAGTCTTATTACTTTAACAAATGTGAACACCCGATTGAAAGTTCATAAACTATTTTCAATTATAAAAAAATTTCAAAATAATATACTCATAATCTAAAGATTTTATGAAATTTAACATATAATTTCAGTCCAAAATACTCCACTTTTAAACCATTCAATTTAAAACTTTTGAATTAAGAAAAGGGACAACTACTTAATATTTAGCAATATCTGATAAAACTAAGCTTTTAATGCTACAACTTTAATTGTTGTATTTAAAAAAATGTAATAATTTAAAGGAAGTGTCTATATGTATCGACAAAATCCGGCTATTCGTACCAACATTTCGATGCAAATAGTTCACGGCCTAATTTAAAACCAAATATAGATTTTGCCAGATTTTTTATTTAGAAGAATAAAAAAAATTCCAGAGCAAAATTGAAAATGATTGTGGAAGATTTTATGGAAATTTTTATTTTATTTTGTGGGATTTAAAAAAAATAGGAGAAATTCAAATAATTTTAAAACATGTTTAGAAGTTCTGAAAAAATAAAAAAAACTAATTTAAAATTTGAAAAAATGTAAAACGACATGTAAGTGTTTCAAGATTTTTAAATAAAATTTTGAAGCATTTTAAGAGGTAAACTATTTAAAATTAAAATAATTTAACTTTTAATTTAAGAAGTGTTCAGTTTCTTAAAAAAGTGTAATCGTTCAATTTTTAATGTTTCTAGCTTAAAATTGCTTAAAATGATATAATTTCAAAAATGTTTAAATACATTGATTGATACTTCAATTTTTGGAACTGAATCTAAATTTATAACAGCTTAAAATTTTTAATTTGACAGTTTACCAGTAAAAAACTTTTAAACTTTAGTTTTAAAAGTTTAAAACTCAAGAGTTCCAAGTTTAGTGCTGTGATTTGCAGCTTAGTCATTATTATTACAAACGGAAAAATCGTTGGCGTTAGAGTTCAATTTTTTAAATTTCTTTTACCGAGAAAAATGTTTGCGAACCGGGGAAAACCGGGAATTTATTTCTTTAATTAAAACGGCCACCCTAAAAATGATAATGTGGATTTATATTTTTTAACTTTCTCTGAATTTTGGAACTCTTTATAAAAGTTAAAAATTCTAAATTTGGCAGCTTTAAACTTAAATTTTTTAATTTGTAGCTAATTTGTACTTTATTTTTTATTATTTCAAATAGAAAAATGTTTAGCTTCAGAGTTTGCACTTTTAAAATTATATTGACCGCGAAAAATGTTTTCGAACCGGGAAAACCACGGTCATTTATTGCTTCAATTAAAACAGCAACCCTGTAAAGGACAAGTTATAATTTAAAAATCCACTAAATTAAGTAAAATTCCGTAAATTGAAAAAATCTTAAGTGAAATGAAAAAATAAAAAGATTTCCACAGAATATAAAAGAATTCAGGGTGAGTTTCAAATCTTTGAAACTCTACAAAATACCTCACTTCTCGCGAATAAATTACGCCAAATACAATGAAGTATTATTTTTAAAACCCGTGAAATTCGATATTTCCTGAAATCCTGGAAACTGTATTAAAATACATTGAGAGCTTTTAAATCATTGAAATCGTCGGAAAGCTTACAAAAATCCTGTGAAATCATTTAAAATATTTATATTTTCCAAAATTCTAGAAAATTCTTTATTTTAGAATATTTCAAGCGCTTCAAAATCGGTTCGAGTTAATGAAATTAATCAAAACTTCCCTAAAATATTTTTAATTAAAAGCTCTTGAAAATGCCTTTGAAGTTTAAAAAAAAGAACCTAAAATCTTTCAAATCCCTTCTGAAATTTATTTTAAAATTCTCAGAATCTTTTTAAATTCCCGAGAATAGTTTAAAAGAACTTACGACAATTCAGAATTAGGTACATACCTGAACTGAATAGTGATTATCATTTTTAAAAAATGGCTAAAAAGTAATTTGAGAAAAAAGTGACTAATAGTGACTGTGTGACAACCCTGATTATTTTTGAGAGTTACCTCTTATAGAAATTCCCTTATTTTTGTTATTTTCTTCAAAATGCCCGACTTTTGGAAGCTTTGATCTTATTATAAATTTTTAACGTTCCATTATGAGGTGCAAATAGGGTACCATAGGGACAAAATTTTGAAAATAGGGCACTTTGGGGACCTTAACTGAATGTAAGGTACAAAAAGGGATATAGGAACTGGTCTGTGAGGCTTGAGAATATTTTCTTTGAAAACTTGCCTTATTATTAAAACTTTGAATTCAACATTCGTTTAGCATCTATGTACAATCAGAGTGGTCTATCAAAATATCTGAATTCAGCTGAATTAAACAGTGTCGGGCTGACCCTCATAAAATTTAATTTCGTGCGGTCTGTGTGTAAAGTCACGTTTACCCTCCATACTTCCTCGAGGAGGAGCCTTCTCGTAATCAAAACCAGATTCTGTTGCTCCATATAAACGACGTTCAGTCTCCAAGTCCTCTCTGAAAAACGAAAAATAAAAATAATAAATCAAAAGTGTGTCCATTTCTCAATATTTAGGGATATATAAGTCATTAACAAAATGAAAACTGATTTATTCACTTTTAAATCTCAGAGTGGAGAATTGACCGAGAATTTGATTTTTTTAAACCAGGAATTCACTTCACCGGATTCATTTAATAAAAATTTACTCAAATTCATTTCTGGTTGATAATGTAACTACTTTGTTGAAAATAAATTTTTTGAATAAAAAAGGAACGACTTTGTTGAAAATCAATTATTGAACTAAAATTTCAACTACTCTAGTAGAAAATTTAACTGTTTTTCTGAAAATCCATTTTTCGTTGTTAAGAATTAGATTTGTAACAGAAAGTTCAGCTATTCTATTTTTGTTTTAAAATGTATCTTTTTGTGATGGAAACTCCAGGGTGGGAATTTTAATGACATAAAAAATTCCTGGTCATTTCCCGGTTCGTAAACATTTTTAACGGCCAATGAAATTAAAAAATTGGAACTTTAAACTAAAGAATTTTCCATTTGAAATAATAAAAACTGAGCTGCAAACCGTTTTAAGCATTTTTAAGCTAGAAATATTACAAATTAAACTTAAATTTTTTCACTTTAAGTATTCGTTCAAATTTTTTATTATTGTTGAAATTTTTCAGAACTTCTAAACATCTTTAAAAGTTATTCGAAATCTGCCTAATTTTTTTTTTAATTCTTCAAAATTAAAAATATTTCTTTAAAACCTTTTAGATTTATTTTTGCAAACTTGGAAATCTTTTTTAAACGTTCTATTAAAACTAATTTTTTTAAATAAAGTCTTGTTCAATTTTCCTAGGAATCTTAAGAAAATGTTTTTTATTCTTTTGAAGACTTTCATAATTCTTAAAAAAACTTCTCAATTGCTTGTTCGAAATCTGCAAAAATCTATATTTTGTTTAAAATTTTGCCCTGGGCTATTTGCACCGAAATTTCGGTAAGAATATATCCGAATTTGGTCGGTATACGTAGAAAATTCGTTTAAATTATTTGGAATCATTTAAAATTTTAAAATAATATTGAATCTTTGCAGACCTACAAAATATCTGCTCAATTTATCCAATTTTTTTAGGATTTATAGGTATTCAGCATTTATTATACATCAAATTTCAACCATTTTACTTGTAAATTAATTTGTTCAAATAGAACAATTAAAATTGAAACGTTAAAAGTTTAGTTTTTTGTATTGTTTTGAATATTTGATTTACAATTAATGATTTTACATGAACACTTAAATATTTCTAAATATTAAGCAATCCTTATTTTGCTTAATTAAAAAATTTCCAAATTTCAGACTAAACAATATTTTAAATTTAGTAAAAACCTTTACATGTGAATATATTATTTTTAAATTATTTTAAAATTGAACATAATTCATAAAATTATTATAATTTATATTCACATTTTCTCAACTAAAAAAGGTTTTTTTTAATCCAAAATTGTACGATTTTAAACGCCTCTAATTTTTTATTTTTAAGACATTTCGGATAAAAATTCAAAAAGTGAGCGCATTTTTAAAATTGTTGAGACAACTTTTGTTCAAGATTTAGAAATTCTCAGTATGGTTATTCGCAGTACTTGCAAATACGAATATTTTCTCCTAACGACTTTTTTCGATAAAATTAAGTAATTTTATAATTTCAAATCTGAGATATTAATCAAAAAATAATGCTTCCAAATATGTTACTGCGTACCTACAAGATATCATGTACTTTTCACAGATTTAATAAAAGTCACTGATGAGGGCCACTATTGTGTGCCGAAACGTTTGACACGACTTAATTAGTTTCAATTCACCTGACCCTAAAGTCAACAACTTACATCAACAATTTCTACAAAATTGATTATTGAGGGTCAATATAATCCCCCAGCAATTATAATAATATATAATATAATAATAAGAATTTAATATTCAATAATTTTAGATAAAAATTCATCTCTTTGGTTCAACATTCCTTTTCTGAATACAAATTTAATCATTCATTTTTTAGTTAAAAATTGATCCCTTTTCTTTAAAAATTTATATTTATAGGTAGACATTAAGCTTCTTGATTGAAAATTTAGCTTGTTGGCCGAAAATTCATTTATTCTAGATAAAAATTCATTACTTTATTTTAAAATATAACTTTAAAAAAAAGTTAGTTCTTTTTATTAAAGGAATTTTTTAACTGAAAATTTAACATATTTAAATTAAATATTCTATAGTTTTAGTTGCAAATTCATTTTTGTAACTAAAAATTTCTATTTTTTTTACTTAAAATTTAATAATTCATGTTTTGGTTGACCATTATCTTTTTTGTGAAAATTAATTTGTTGTTGAAATTTCAACTATTTCAGTTGGAGATTCATTATTTCATGTGAAAACTCATATTTTTAGTTTAAAATTCGACTATTCTAATTGAAGATTCATCATTTTAGGTGAAAATTCATCAGTTATGTTAAAATTGAACTATTTGCGATAAATGCCGCTTTTTGTAGACTACTCATTTTTTCAAATAAAAGTTGAACTATTCCATTTTTTGTTAAAAATTAATATTTATAGTCGAAAATTTCAGTATTTGTTTCAGAATTAATTTATTTTACTTTAAGTTGAACAAAACAAAGGGTATGAATTTTCAATAAAATAGTTGAATATATAACTTACAAAAACCAATTAAAAAACAAAAAATATTAAGCTTCAACCAAAAACAGTTGCATATTTTCATCCAACTGGTTTATTTTTTAAGCCAAAAAGACTAATTTTTTAGGAGATGGTTGAATTTTCAATCTACAAAAATGTATTTTCAACCAAATAGTTGAAGTTTCAACTAAAACATAAATTTGTAACAAAATAGTTAACATTTCAAATACAAATTATATTCAACCAAAAATGGGATAGTATTTCGACTAACAAATTTTTAATATTAAATGAAATTCAGTTTAATTCAACCACAAAATAAGTACTTTCAAAAAAATAGTAGATTCCTCAACCGAAACAGAGTAGTTTTTAACCAAACAAGATAAAACTTCTTCAAAAAGAGATGAATTTTCAAGCAAGAATGATTTCTCAGTTAAAAGAGAAAAAAATGTCAACCAAATTGTTAAATTGTCAAGCCAAAAAAGAAAATATAATAAGAAACAGTTAAATATCCGACCAAAAAATAAACTTTTATGAAAACTTTTTAACAAAATAAAAGAATTTTTAACCAATTATTGAATTTTCATCATAACTGTTTATTTTTTAATCAAAAAGATGAATTTGGAACCTACAAAGATGTATTTTTAACCAAATAGTTAAAGTCTTCAATAAAAAATGTAAATTTTTAATCAATAATGGGGTAGTTGATATTTCAAACAAAAAGATCAATTCTTAACGAAAAATGTTTTAGTTGACATTTCAACGAAAAAAACAGAACACTTCAACCAAAATATTAAATTTGTATGCCAAAAAAGAGCATTCTCTACAAAACAGTCCAATTTTTATCCAAAAAATAAACTTTTATTTCAACTTTTTGACAAAATAATGAAATTTTTATACAACAGCTCAATTTGTAACCATATAGTTGAATTTTATGTACAAAATATACAATCAAAATTGTGAAAGTTGGTATTTAAACCAAAACATATGTTTTTTTACAATCAAAATCAGTTATATTCAACAAAAAATAAATTCTTTATAAAAAATGGTAGTTTATACGTTAAACCTAAAAAATTTGATTTTAAAACAACAGTTAGATATTTAGTAAAAAAATTTGTTTTGTACATACAATTTAGGTGAATTTTTTTCAGTTAAAATGTTATCACAGCTTCTGTCATTTTCAACAAAGTTAGATTGTTTTAAATTTATTCTTATAACAAAATTTTATTACAAATTTGTAGATTTTTTTCAATTATGTGTTTCCGTACCTTGCATAATTTTTGAAAATATTAGATTTTTTTATTGTCAACGTTATTTTTGTGTGTCTTTTTTTGAATTTTTTAAAACATTTGGAGAATTTTTCGTATTTTCAATTATTACGAATTCAGAACTCAGAATTTCTGAATCTTGAATAAAAGTAGTCTCAAAAATTTTCAAATTGTACTCACTTTTTGAAATTTTATCAAAAAATAACTGGCTAACAAATCTGACCTTCAGTTCTTGACTCAAATCTAATACCTTCTCTGATGAGAATGTAATAACGTAAATTGCTGGCAAAGAAGAAGAATTTTCCATTAAAAAATATCAATTTTCAACAAAATAATTAAACTTTTAACCAAAGAGATGAATTTTTAAAACGAAAATAAGAATTTTTAACTAATCAATAGAAGTTTCAACTAATCAATAGAATTTTCAACTAAAATTAAGAACTTTCAACCAAGTAGTTGAAGTTTCAACTAAAAGTGATCAGTTAAGAAAAATAATTTCCAACCAAAAAGCAAACAAGATTTTTTTAAACAAAACAGTTCAATCTTCAACTAATTAAATTAATTTTTAACAAAGTAGTTAAACTTTCAACCGAGTATTTAAATTTTCGACCAAATGAATGACTTTTTAACCAAATGTTCGAATTTTCAACAAAATAAGCACATTTTTAACAAAAAAGTATAATCTTGAACCAAAGGAGATGAATTATTAATTATAAAAATTTATTTATTAATTTTTAGTGTTTTTGTCAAAAGTTCTTACACACAAAAATTCTATTTTAAAAGAAAAATTTGTATAGCCTGACTAAAATTTGCAGTTTTTTTAACTGTTTGAGGTTAAATTAATATTAATAACAGGAAATCGTTTGTTTTTTTAAACAAAAAACATTATATTTAGGAGTTTAAATTTTGACAATTTATAATTAGAACAAGGTTTCAAATCGTTAAAATTTTTGGGATATTTGAGGGGTTTTCGTCGAAAACTAGAATGTATCTTTATTTAAAAAACTAGATTTTAAAGAATATTGGCACCTTTGAACAATTTTAGGCTATGTTTACGTTATACACAGGAAATTAGTATTGAAAGACAAAAAATCATTATAGTAGTAACAATATATGTAATTTTAGAACAAATACAAGTTATATTAACATTTTTCGCAGAGATTCGTTTTTTTTTTTTAAACAAAAATCATTACATTTTTAAAGGTTCAAAATTTTTCAAGAATTTTCACTTACGTTAGCGCTTTACATCAAAAACTGGTATTTTAAAACAAATAATATTATAGTCTGAACAATAATTAGAATCTCTTCCCAATTTCTGATAATTTTTGTATATTTTATGTCGGAAATTCGTAAATTAATAAAAAAAATTCATTTTCGCGGCGATTCAGTTTTCAAAGCCTTTTTGGTTATGTAAGAATTATCCACAGGAAATCGGGTTAAAAAACATTCGATTTCAAAGGGTTATACATTTTTTACAATTTTGAGTTACGTTAGCGTTTCGCACTAAAAATATTAGAGTTTTTCAACGGTTATTAGAATTTTTAATTTAAAAAAGTTAAAATTTAAAAGACAAATTAACCAACTTAATTATTTTCACTTTTTGTATGTTACAGATTTTTTGTATAAGCTTGAAAAAATAATTAAATTTGAAAGAACATTTACAATAATTGAACAATAATAAAAATGCAATGGTTTTATTGTCAATAAATTGTAAAATAAATTATATACATTAATTATGAAATTAGGACATCAATCTCTATCGATTATAAAGAATATATTCTTTATTGCTTTTGTATTATTTCCGACAAAAGACACTATGAATTACAAAAATATTAATTTTATATTTTAATTTAAAAATTGCGTGAGATAAAAAATCACGGGCGTGTTTTTTTACTAGTTTAAAAAAAGGGGGCAGTGAAATAAATTGATATAAATCTTATTTTTGAATGTGTTCGCAATAGTAAAATTATAAAAAATGGGTTATACCTGTATTTTCCTGCGACAACTTTCTTTCCAGTAACAGGATCAACGATGTCTCCCAAAGGATAGACTATTTCAATGACCTGCCAAATAATATACAATTAATTATTATTGCCCCAATTATTTTACTCTGAAAAATTGAATATTTTGTAGCGTATTTTACCTCGTGAGTTATAAGACGCGTTAATTTTTCAGGTAAAGCTTTTACTAAAACCGTGTCACCAGTTTTGCAAAGTTTTTTAGGATCGCTGGCATAAACGAATTCAAATTCTCTAAAATACTGTAAATAAAATACAATTATTAGGATTAATAATAAAGTAGAGATATGAAGAACATAACCTAAAATCCACTGGACGTTAAGACTGAAAATTAACGTGATACGTGTAAACTGTACAAACCATGTGCAAATATTCATCTAAGACCAGTCTTGGAATTCGAATTTTTGCAGAATTTTCTTTTAAACTTGGCATGCATTTTCCTAAAAAGTATTTTGAAACTACTGCACTAGTTTTTACAGCAGCACTTGCAGCAGACGACGCCATTTTTATAAACAGAAACTGAAAGTAGGGTTGCCATAGTTGACATTGTGGTTTCTTCCTAGATTCTAGTTACTTCAGTCTAGAGGATTTAGTGTCTACAAGTCTTATTATTTTGGTGGGAAAATTCAAATGTTACTTTTTATCTAACACGAAATGGCCGTTTAACCGGGATACCGGGAAAAGACAGAAAATTTATTTTTTGCCCGGAAATTTTATAAATTTTTAAAAGAAATATCTGTCTTAAATCTTTAACTTTAAAAATTTTTAAATATATATCATCATTTTTAAACGTTTATTTTTTGTTACAAGAACTTTAAAATGAAGTTTTGAAGGCTTAAACAATTATAAATTATGATTTTTTTTAAATTAAACTATACTTTATCTAGTAAAAATTGAAAAGCAAATTAACTTCACACGATCTTGGATTAATTCACAATTAAAAAATGTACATATTTTATTGTTAAACATTCATTTGTTTCAATTCGAAATCCTTATTAGTTAAACAAATCTAAACGTCTGATTGATTTTTTTTTAATTATTTTTTATTATATAAATGCTTTTAATTAAATATATGCATAATTGAACGCTTTGATTAAATTTCAAATATTGTTTCAGTCAAAAATATTCGAATCGCGAGGATTCTAGATCAATCTAAAAATTCTACAACCTATTTCTCACATTGCTCCCTTCCCCACTGAGTGAGTCATGTGTGCCCCGAAAATGAAAATCCAACTCTAACCAAAAATGTCTTCGACATGTTGGACTGTAACCATCTTAAGCCTTTGACAACATTTTAAATTTTTTTATAATAATAATAATAATAAAGAGCCTCGGTGGCTCAGTGGTTAGATGCTCGGACTTCACCTCAGAGGTCCGGG
>JAAAKG020166706.1:0-28200 GCA_010014905.2 Druon quercuslanigerum
AGTTTTGTATAACATAATTCAATTTTTAATCTAATAGTAGGATTTTTAACCAAAAAAGATGAACTCTGGGCCAAAAATATTAGACAGGACTTTTCAATTTAAAAGAATTATTTTTGAATCATAAAAGACGATTTTTTGATAAAAAATACGAATTTTCAAGAAAATAGTTGAATTTTCGACTGAAAAAGAAGATTTAAAAAAAATTAGTTGAACTTTTAACAAAAAAATTAATTTCTTAACCAAATAGTGTATTCACAACCAAGTATTTTAACTCTCAAGAAAAATAGACAAAATATTAATCAAAAAAGTAAATTTTTTATCTTCCCGACTAAATAATTGAGTTTTTAAGAAAAATGTTGAATTTTGTTAGAAAATAATTCAATTTTCAATCATATAGTAGGATTTTTAACCAAAAAAGATGAATTCTGGGCCAAAAACATAATAGTAGTTTTTTCAATTAAAAATAACCTGCAGCGCAAATTTTGCGCAAAGAAGCAACTGATATTATTTCAAAATATAAACTATGATATTCTGCAAGAAAAGGACCCATTTTGACAGTCGTATTTTTTATTGTATTTTTACTTATTATTTATTATTTTATTTATTATTATTATATTATTATATATATTATAAATATATTATATTTCCTTATTATTATATTTATTTATTTATTATTATTCATTTTTATTTATTTTTTATTTTTATTTCATCCGGGATTTTGTAATCCATGACTTGAAATAAATTAAATTATTTAAATTATTTTGGACGAAACTGTCAAATCTTAAACATAAAATGATCTTCGAAATTCTAACTAAGATGTTTGATAATTTTTTTTTTATAAATAAGACGATATTAATTGCCAGTGTAAAAAAATCTGAAAAATTCCTCATTTTGAAAAAAAAATCCTGGCTTTTTGTAGGCTTTTTCCCGGTGCTCAAAATTCCTGATTAATTCCTAGTTTTCCCAGTCAGTAGTCACTCTGAATACTGATGTGAATAACTTCCTACAACTTTGAATTGTTAGTGTCAAAGTATCACTCGAGGTTTAAATAATTAATTCTGTTCAATGAACTTCCGGGCTAATTAAAACTTGCTAAATGAAACTTCTCGTCTACCAATCGAAGCTAAGAATTACTTAATAACTGTTGTAATTAAAAAGTTTTTTGAAGCCTCAAAATTTTGTATTCAAATATAAATTTCTACTTGAAAAGAGAAGTAGCAGTCCATTAAAAAGCGACAAAGGGTGTCTTGTAAAAAGACAGTTACATGAAAGAAAAGTGCGAGGCAGTTCCCTGAACTGGATTTATTATTCTCAACGTGATGTTACTCTCTTTATAAAAATTGGGTCGAACCTTTTAAATCCTATTACAACCTTTCTCAGGCGAGAAAGAATGAATAAATGAAATTACTTTTGTAGATTTTCCATAAATTTATACAAATTAAATTATTAATATGGAAAAGGATCGAGAACTGTAATCAATGTGGTCTCCTCGGTTAACTGCAATGTTAAATTACTCGAGCAACATTTTATTCCGCTTCTCTAAAGCGATGCACCGAGTAAATTTAAAAGGCTTCTTTCGCGCAATGCGAGAGTGCTTTTACTGCAAAATGAGATCTACAATTTAGAATTGCTTAATTCGATTTGCCTGATTGAAGATGTAAGTGCGTATAAAATACGAGCTCGAGTTCAGATTTTTATCAGGAAATTTACTTTCAATTTACTTAAAATTTTTTTAAATCTTGGATCACTAATTAATAATGTAAATTTAAGAAATAAAAGCTCTTTTTTTAGTATAATTTAAGAGAGTGGCCACTTTTATCGATAGAAATAATTCCCAGTCATTTACCGGTTCGTAACAAATTTTTACGATCATTGCAATTAAAATGCTCAAATGGTCAAAGCTGAAGATTTTTGCTTTTGTAGTAATCAAAACTAGACTGCAATTTGAAGCGTAGCCGAAAATGAACTCTTCTGAATTTTCGAATTTCCAAATAAAATCTTTAAAAAATGTGAATTAAAAAATTTTCTATTCAATCGTACAAGCATATAATGGTTTTTAAGTCTAAAAGTTTAATTGTTTCGAAAATAATTAAAATTTTTAAAGAATAATTGAATTTCTAACCAAATAGTTAAATCTTCAACCGAGTGATCAAATTTTCAAACAAAAAAGTTTCAATTAAAGACCGATAGCATTTTTAACTAAATAGTTGAATTTTCAATGAAAAGAAAAGAATTTTTAAACAAAATGGTTGCATTTTTAACCAATTAATTGAATCTTCGTACCAAAGAAACGAATTTTTTAAAACGTACTGGAATTTTTATAAAACAATTAATTTTCAACCATGAAAGATGAATTTTCAACTAAAAAAGATGTATTTTTAACTAAACAGTTGAATGCTGGAAAAAGTTAATTTTGAACCAAAAAATTGAATTTATAACCAAATGGTAGAACTTTTAATAAAAATAGACGATTTTGCAAAAAAATAGTTGATTTTTTTTTTAAATAATTGAGTTCAAACCAATTTCTAGAATTGTTAGCCAAAAATATTAATTCTTAACTAAAAATATCATAGTAAACTTTTCTACCAAAAATAATTAACTAAAAACAAAAAATAGTCGGATTTTATCATTAGATTCGCATTTAACCGAAAATACGAGAAAAAGGGGAAATTTTTTTAAAATAAGGGAAAGAGTGTTATTTTATTATTATTTTTCTTTTATTACGGTTTATTATATTCAGCCTCTAAATTAAAACTAAACATAAATTTATAATAATAAATATATAATAAAAAAATATAATAAATAAAATAAAATAAAATAAAAAAAATAATAAATAATAAACAATTTTACGGCCATCTTCAGTTTTTTCCCGGTCTCAAAAAATTCCTGGTAAGTTCCCGGTTTCTCAAACCAAATCAAAATCAAACAAATTATATACTAAAAATTGAATTGTTTCCAAAAAAGTTCTTGGAAGCTGAATTTTTAATTAAAAAGAAAGGATTTTATATGCAAAAAGATGAATGTTTAATTAAATAGTAGAATATTCAACAAAATAATGAAAGTTTCGACCATATAGTAGAACTTTTAACCAAAATAGAAAAAATTTTGGATAAAAAATATGACTTAAACTTTTCAATTAATAAGAATGAACTTTCAATCATAAAATATAATTTTTCAATCGACCGAATCAATTTAAAATCAGGCAGATTCTACACTTGAAATCCCAGAATCTCTCGGGGACAAAAAAGGTTGTTTTTTTATAACTTTTTGGAGAAACTTTTTTACTGTGCAAACTGTTTTTTCATATCTGTTATTATTATCATTAAATATCTCAATATTGACAAAACTTATATGATTTTAAAATAAAAATGATTTTTTTGATTTCCTATTCAAAAAGACGAAAGTCTGACAAAATAGTTGAATTTTCAAAAAATAATGAAATTTTCCACAAAATAGTAGAATTTGAAAGCAAAAGAGAATCCAAAATATAACATTGGACTTTTAAAATAATAAGAATTAACTTTTACCCAAAAAATATGACATTTTAATAATATATTTGAATTTTTAGGCAAATAATTACACTTTAAACTAAAAAGTAGAATTTCTAATCAAAATAGATGCATTCTGTATTAAAAATATGATAATATACTTTTTAATTATTAAAAATTACCTATCAATCACAAAATATGAATTTTCAACAAAAAAATATTTACTTTCTACCAAAAGATGAATTTTAAATTAAAAAGGAAGAATTTCCTATTCAAAAAGACAAAGGTTTAAGAAAATTTAGATGTCGGATATAATAAGGGCAAATACATTTTTGCGGCTAGAGCCGCAAATGAACCCTGACCGAACAAAAAGTAGAATTCTGAAAATATTTTTTTACTGACTTCAAACAAATTTCTCACAGTAATTTACTTTTTTTAAATAATGTTCTAAACCAATTTAAAAAACTACGAGAACGCATTCTGCTCGAGCCGAAAATTTGCAACAAAATAATGAAATTTTTCACTTAATAGAAGAATCTGTAGCCAAACGAAATGAATTCGAAACCGAAAATTTAATAGTCGACAAATAAAAAGAATTTTGAACATGACAGCTCTTAGGGGTACTCAAGCGATTAATTAGAGAAATCAAAGATAAAATTAGAGCAGAAGAAGAAAAGAAAATACAAAACGACTTTGAAGGATGCAATGAAGGGAATTAAAAGTACAGAATTTGTCAACGTGAGAAATTGCAAAGGGGATATGCAATATGAGGAAGGCGGGGTTAGTGACGCTTTCAGTGAGCATTTTAAGGAACAATCCGGAAATGAAGATATAGGGCACCACAACTGCGATGTACAACACAATGCGTTAGAAAACTCTTTTGAGAAAGTATGTGTCACTGAGGTTAGGGATATAAGCAAGAACTTGAAAAACGGTAAGGCTTCCGGGGTAGACAGTATAGTTAGAATTTTCACCCAAAAAAGATTTGTTTTCTACCAAAACAAACGGTTGAAATGCTGCAATCATCAATACGAGATTTTACAATATTCAACTTTTTCAAGACCCCCCCCCACCCTAAAATTGTCTCTGGAGCATTGAGACCACTTGAAGAACAAAGTCGGGTGACAAGAGAAAATCGTGGGCTTCCAGTACATCGAGTTTAGATTCTCTTTTAAATTCGATTTTCAGTTCAAAGTATACGGTCTGTAAAAGTTTCAACTTCGGACAGAATAAACTCGCCAGGTCTTTATAAATCGATCATTAAAATGCGATTTGCATTTAAAGTCAATTTTCTACAGATCACTGAGCTCAAGACCGAACAGTATTGTTTTAACAAGAGACGGGAGAAAACAATATATTTTCTAGAGCTGACTTCGTTTCATTTTTCGTTCTATTTAAATTTTAAACTCTAAAGAAATGAGTTCATATTTATATTGATGAATAATTATAAAAGTATTATAAATAATATGATTTAATAATTTTATAGATTAACCTTCACATTTTAAAGCTTTTATTTGTTTGAACCGCTTCAAAATTTATATTTTTCTTATAATCATTCTTTGAAATTGAAACTCAACTCAACTTTATGTTAAAACTTCTAAGAATAACATCATAGATAAACTTTCAACACTGCACAAGTTTCCTTTTTGCTTCTAAATTTTAATTGTTTAATATGAAACGCTTTTAAATTAATATTATCCAATTTTCAAAGTTTAAATATCGAATCAGTAGATTTTGAAACTTTCCAACTAAGGTTTTAAAGAAAAGGGAAATTTAAGGTATTATATTAAGACTGAAACTCAATCTTGAACTTTTAAGTTTCTATCTGCAAGTAGTCAATATAAAATGAATTAATTAAAAATTTTTAACCTGTTGACAATGAGTATTTTGAATTGTAAATTTTGCAATTTTTAATATTTTAAATACAATTAATTAAATCATGAAACTTTCAATAGTTTTAATCTGAATTTTTTAATTATCTAAAGTTTCAAATTTTACCATTTTTTCAATTTACATTTCTGAAATTTTAGGGAATATAATTAGAATTGAAAAAATGTCAGGGCTTTGTGTAAAATTATACTTTCTCTTAATGGCATGTGATACTTAGAAAATTATTGATTTTACCAGTTTTAGTTTCCCCTGACTTTTTCCTAGAATAATAATTATTTTGTCTTCAAAATCTGGGAAATAATAGCGAATATGCTAACGGACGTCCCTCCATACTTTTTTGTGGCTTAATTCAAAAAAATTTAATTTTGCTAAATTTGATGTGTGTGTATTTTGAGGTTATGTGTGTTACAATTCTCTCCCGAAATTATTATAGAATGCTTACCGACAACATCGGTACGACAGAGACCTTCATTATTGGAATGACAGAGAGCTGAAAAACGACCCTAACCTCAAAATAATGCGCATGTATAAAATTTTTATTTAACACAATCCATTTTTCGTTAGTAACCCTCTAAAAAGAGTGGAGTGGCGTACGTTATAGTATTTTATAGCATCTCTGAATTAAGTTTTTTTACATTTTTATTTTTGTGGAAAAAAGCCGAGGGAACTGTATCCAATTGACCACCAGACAAAGTACCACATGCCCTTAAATAATTGAAAATAATGGTAGTAAGTAGATAAGTAAGGGGGTTTCTAATCCAAGATTCCTGTTACCGACTTGTTACCGACATAGATAACATTCCACAGCTCAAGTGATTCGTGTCCGTCCTAAGTTTTTAGAATATTATCGAACGTTACCGACTACATCATAAAATGATATTGCTTAAATTGAGCAACGAATTTTACATAAACAACTTCAAGGTTATTTATTATTTTAATCAGTGTAGTTATAAGATAAAACAAGGAAGCCACAAATCATCATTGTTTTTCTCATAAAAATTCTATAAACTTAGCACGGGCACTAACCACTTGAGCTGTGGAATAGTCTCGGTGTCAGTAACATGTTGGTAACAGGAATCTTGCATTAGTAACCCCCTTACTTACCTACTGTCCAGGGTAATGCTTCCTCTCCTCTATCTCTCCTTCGCTCCCCCCATTTATTCCACTTCTCCTCTTCTCCCCCCTTCCTATCTTTCTCGCCATTCTTCGCTCTGACGCTCGCACTGAGCCTCGAACAGTATCAGCAGTGTATAGCGGCATGAGCTCATATATACAGCAGTGCATAGCGGCATGCGCTCTTATTGAAGGTCGACATTCGTACACGTGCTGACTGTTCTCAACAGAATTACTTATTGATTTCGAACCTACTTCCAAATCGTCTAATTAATTCGACTAATATTTCAACAAACCCACCTCCCAACAGCTCACGTGTTTAAAAAAAAATATAGTCATATTTAAACTCGGTGACCAATCAATGTACCGAGTACACTATGTGTTTTAAAGCGAGTTCAAAAGATATGAGAAAAAAGCCCGGAAAATTTAATATCACTAACAGCAAGATTGAAATTCGCTGAGAGGCCCTCGATACGGCAAATATGTATATATGCGAAAACCTTGGCACGGTTCCGTGCACTGTGACTTGCCCAGAGATTGTACTATCGACGTGCAGCGG
Organism: Druon quercuslanigerum; assembly: GCA_010014905.2. Lineage (NCBI taxonomy): Eukaryota > Metazoa > Arthropoda > Insecta > Hymenoptera > Cynipidae > Druon > Druon quercuslanigerum. The sequence continues at coordinate 7,051 of JAAAKG020166706.1, forward strand.
TCCTGAATATGCCCTACTATATGCTCTCCAGTCTTCACTTATGAATGTATATATGCATGCATATTTATACGCATGCATGTATGTATTCTACAGTTGTATAGTTTATAATATACGTGTCAAAATTGTCGCGTTACTCCGTAGGACAGTTGGCACGAAGAATTGGGAGTACATATCAACGACGTCTTGATTTATGATCTGTCCCAAATAAATCAACCCCCTCTGACGCCGCCCTCTTTGCAGTTATTGCCTGTCGATGCGATGCGACTCGACAGACGCGGGACGATTTCATGGTCGGTAGGCGATTTCTGTCGGCGAAGCGATTTACACTTGCCATGAAATTCCACCAGGAAATAAGCCGACCAAGGCAGAAATCAATCGCAAGCAACTTTTCATGAAACTTTGCAAAGCAGACAGAAAAGCAATTTCTTAATTTTTTTTAATTAAATCAAAAAATTCTTTACTCGACAAAAGTAAATGTGCCTGGAAATATAGTATAATATACTTGTGAATAGAGGCTTTCGAAATAAGAATGAAAAGTGATAAGAACAGGGTAGCTTGTCTCTGCATAATTTTTTATTTTCCCTGACCATTCACTTCTAAAGTCCAAAATTCTAATCTCATAACATTTTTAATATACCATAATCTTTTATAAATCGGATAAGAGAATTTAAATGTTAAAATGATAAATTGGTTATTTATATTTCTTAGTACTGCCACAGCGTAGTTTACTTAAAAAACTGACAATTTAAAAAAAAAATATGAAAAAATTCATTAAATTCAGTAAGTTTAAAACGAGTTTAGAAGCAATGAAGGGAATTTAAAAGAAATAAATTTCTTAGAATTCAAGCAGAGTTAAAGAAGGTAATAAAGTTATGTCATGTTTAAAAATAAGCATTATTAAAACTCATTTGCAAGATCTAGGAAATCTTTAGAAACAAATATTTCAATTTAAAATTGTTTCTTTAATACTAAGTATTGAGAGTTTTCCGTTTCATTATTCAGTTTAAGCAAAAGGTGCAATTCTCATTTAATGAGCAGAATTTCCTGAAAATAAAATCAAGAATCCAACGACTAAATTTGGACAATCAGCAAAAAATATTTTCATTCCAGTCTAAAAAAATCCTCTTCTTCCCTAAAAAAGAAAAGAAAAAAAATTTCTCCTCCTGGAAAAAAAACAAAAAAGAGGAAAGAAAAAATGAGGATTCTTCAATTTTAATTAGGCTGACGTTTTTTTTTTGGTTTGATAAATAAAAACAAGACAAAAGAAAGAAAGAAATATATTATTTATAGATGGAAATTTGTTTCAAAAAAAGAGAGAGGGAAAGGGATTTGGATGGTTGCCTTCTTATTTTTTCTTTCCTCTTTTTTGTTTTTTTCCAGGAGGAGAAATTCTTTTTTTTTCTTTTTTAGGGAATAAGAGGATTTTTTCAGATTGGAATGGGAACATTTTATGCTGCTTGTCGAAATTTAGTCGTTGGATTCTTGATTTTATTTTCAGGAAATTCTGCTCATTAACTTGATTATTGGATGTCATTCCTTGTAAGATTTTCAGAAAATTTCTTTGGTATATTTTTATATTAAAATTTTCTTTTAGGCATTATAAAATTCATAATTTTATAATTATTATTTTTCATTAAGTAAATTTTATTGATAAAAATATACCAAATTGATTTGTAAAAAATCTCTCAGAGAACTTAAATGAGCCCTGCCTCACTAGGATTAAATAAGAATTGCAATTTTTACCCAACGAGAAAACAAACCCATAAAAACTTATATTACTATTTTTAAATGAACAATTTTAATCGGAAATATTTTTTCTAAAGTTTCGTTTCAGTTCTATTTCAAAATGAGTCATAATTCACAATGAAAAAAAATTTCTTTATTTTATAAATCATTTTTGAACAAGGTATAAATTAAGTACATCCTTAAAAAAATGCAGGATCAATTAAAACAAAATTCCATTGACTTCAGTAAGATTAAGTGAATTTAGAATAATGCACATAAATTCAAAAATGCAAGAGAATTTGAAGGAATTTAAAAGAATCTAGAAAAATTCTAAATGAATTCAAATGAATTTCAAAAAATATTTAAAAATCTTTTTAAATCTTAGAAATACTACGAAATCGCTTATTTCTTGTCAATAAATTCTTTAAAATCAATAAGAATATCATTTTTTTCAAATATTTTTAAATCTTTTAGCTCCTCTAAAATTTTTCCATATTTTCCGAAGTTCTATAAAAAATCCAATTTACTTTAAAAATGTATAATCTCTTAATAATACCATGTGCCAGAAGTTCTAAACATTCAAATTAACGAAATATTTTTCGACATTTCTGTTTTAACCATTAATATTCTTCCAACTGCAATTTAAATTATGCATTTTAATTCTGTTTTCAATAATAAATTATTTCCAATGTAAATTAACAAAAACTTTAGCACTTTTCCTGATTTGCAGTCATCAGTAAAAAATTCCGTTCATTTGAACGTTTAGTACTTTAATCAAATGATAATTCATTAGAATCTTTTAAAATTCCCGAAAAGATTTTCAAATCTTTTGAAATCCTCTTAAACTTTTTAGTTTTCAATCTTATAATTTGAAATGTTTGCAATAATAAATTTCAAATCCGTTGAAATCCTCTTAAATTATTGAAATATATTAAAAATTCTTCGAAATCTTTTCGAACACCCAAAAATATTTCAAATCCTTCGAAACCTTTTGAAAATCATTGAAATCTATTAAAAACACCCTAATATATTCCAAACCCTTTAAAATATTTTGTGAGCCCTTTACATTTTTTTATCTCTTTTGAAAATATCTTGAAATTTACTAAGAAAAAAGCGCTGAATCTTACAAATTCTTTTTTTAACATTTTTTTTTTAATCTCTTGATTTGCCTGACCTGCGGTTACCCACCCTGAACAAAAATCAATAATTGAAAACAAACAGACTTTCTCAAATCCCTTTCAAATTTTATTAATTCTGAACTAAAGTTGAGCAAACATCTTCCATAATTCCTTCGAAAATTGATTCTGAGGGCGATGATTGTTTACTTTTTCGTATATCAAAACTCACGGTGAAGTTCAATATTTAAAAAAGAACAACAAAGCTCGAGAAGCTTTGGTATTCAATATCGCAGCAATACCTTCCTCGAAGCTTAACGATTAATTTGATTAAAGTATTGGAAAATTGATATCAAAGGGAGGATAAACAAACTATGAATTTTAACAAGCTGATTCTGCCAATACCAATTTTCAGATTAGTTTCACAGGTTCCTATGTTTGAATTAGGATAAGATCCTTGACAATTCCAGAGTTTTCAAGGTATTTCTACATTTTTCGGGATACACTTTCTTATAATACGTAACCATTCAATTTTTTTGTTTTCATTTGTGAAAGTAACTTTATAAAAGGACAAGTTATTTCTTAAAGATCGAGTTTCTAGAGATTTAATTAATACTTTTAATTTAGAAAGCTTTCTACAATTATTACAGGATATACTATTAAATATATTAATCATCGCCATCGAATAATTAAATAAATAAATAATACTAGAAACATCATTAATAATTTATTGATTTTTTTCACCAAATAGTTGAATTTACAACTAAAAACGATGACTTTTAAACAAAATTGTTCACTTTTACGTAGATTTTAATGAGTTGTATATATTTTTAAGATTATGCTACGTTAGTCGCTTAATAAATTAAAAAACAACACGTTTTTTAGAAAAAATGTTAGCATTTCATTTTTTATCGAGATCATGTACGTAATTTTTGCAATTTCGCATAAACTTTCTCCTGCAGATTATCTTCTTAGTTATAAATTTTGTTATTTAGTTTAAAATTCGTTTTCTTTTAAATGTCATCCTTTTTTGTTACAAATTCAAATTTTTTTAAATTCATCCTTTTTGGTTAAAAATTCAGCGCTTTTCATAGAACATTAACCTTTTGTTTAACATTCATATTTAGTTGCTGACATATCAACTGAAATCTTTTTTGGATGATAACTTTTTGTTCTAAAAATTTGTCTTTTTGATTTAAAAGTTTATCTTTCTTCGAAAAAATGCAACAGTTTTTTTTAAATTAAACTGTTTTCAAGTAAATTCACTTTTGTTTAAATCCCTATTTTTGTGCTGAAAGGTAAATCTGGAAAACTTTCTTGGAAGAAAATTCAAATAAAAAAAAAATTTGTAATTAAAAATTCATCTGTTTTAAGAGAAATTTATCTTTCTTGGATACAAATGCAAAGGTTTGGTAGAAAATTAAACTATTTTGTTAAAAAGTCATAATTTTTGGTTGAAAATTCTACTGTTTAGTTCAAAATGTAACTAGTTTGTAGAAAATTGATTTTTTTGGTGTAAATTTCATATTTTGATGTTGATAAAAGAACTGAAATCTTTTCTGGATGAAAGTTCCAATTTAAACAAAAAATCGTTTTTTATTAACAATTCATCTGTTTTAGTACAAATTTCATCTTTCTTTGATAAAATTAAAAATGCAACTACAATTTGGTAGAGAAATTAACTATTTTCATAAGAATTCATACTTTTTAGTTTAAAAAAAATTCGTTTTATTGGATTGAAAATTATTATTATTATTATTAAATTATTATTTTTGTTCATTCATATTTTGAGCTTGTAAAGTCAAATGGAATCTTTTTCGGATGAAAATTAAAATATTTTTTGATTTTTTTTCTTTTTGAATAAAAGGTAATCTGCTTTCAGAGAATTTTCATCCTTTTTGGATAAAAATACAACTATTTGGTAGAGAACTTAACAAGTTTGTTAAAAGCTAATTTCTTGTTGATTAAAAATTCGTGTCTTAAAATCTTTTTTAACAGAAAAATCAACTATTTCTTTAAAAATTGATTTATTTTTATTTAAAAATTCATCTGTTTAATAGACATATATTTTTTAAATGAAAATGCAATTTTTTGGTTAAAAATGTTTTTTTTTTCTTTGAGCATTCAGCTATTTTGTTTGAAAGATTTGGTTTAATCATATTGTTAAGAAATCATTTTTTCCTTGAAGATCTCTATTTTTAGTTGAAAACTCATCTCTTTAGAAAAGTGTTTAATCGAAAAGCCTTTTTTTTTGTCTCAAATTAATTTTTTAACCAAAAATGTAACTTTCCCATTTTTTTAAGATTGATATTTTTTAGTTGAAACTTCTCCTTTTCTAGTATAAAAATATTTTTCTTGGTTTTAAATTCAATGTTCGTTATGTAACAATACGTGGAAAAATAATTTGTTGCTGAAATCATATTTTGGTTTGAAAATTCAATTTTTGTAGAGAAAATTCGTCTTTCGGCTTGAAGTTTCAACAATTTAGATCAACTTTTATTTCTTACTTGCGTGAGAAATCTTTATTTTTTGAAAATTCATCTTTTATAGTAGAAAATACATTTCGTGTTTAAAATAAATAGACAAATTTGAAAATATTTTAAATTTGTATCAGAAATTCTGTTTTATTTCATTTGTAAAAGATCCTATGTTAAAAATATTAGAAGACTAAAATGCTAGTATTTGAATATTAATGATCCAGGGGGGAGGGGGGTAAATTTCGTGAAAAATGAAATATTTTGTTACGATTTGTTACATGTGGAGGGGGGTATCCATGTAGAAATCGCCCCATTTGTCCCCATTTCAAGTAGGGCAGTAGTCAGAATCCCACTAGAATAACTGGACAAGTAAATTCTAATCAGGACCCTTTAAGACCCTGCTTAGATTTTTTAATCCTCATGACTAGCAAAACTATTTGAGTCTATGTTAGGCCGTAATCCTGTATTTGAGGCAGGCTTTAGTTAGTTTCTGATTAAGATAGAAGAAGCAAAAAATGCTAGTCAGGCACTGGCCAGGCCTGAGTCAGCATACCCCAGATTCACTGTCTGAAGATGGCGCTGCAGATTTATAGCATGCAGAGCCGTGTTTAGAAGTTCTTATGCACTAAATTAAGCTTTGGTAAAGTATTAGTTTTGGTAAATTATATTTATTTAAACATACAGAATAGGGTGTGTGAATATAAACAAAAAAAAATTACTAATCTGCTCACCTTACACAGTAACTATTTTGTTACAAACAAAGATAAAGTTGGTTTTAATATGTGGAATATAAATAAAACAATTAAATTTATACTGTGTGTGTGAAATCCACTGAAAAATAATGAAAATAATCATTTGTCATAGTAACTCTGACATAGCCTCTAAAACTATTGATCGGAAATTGGTTCAAATTAGAATATTTTATTTTATTTTTTTGTTAGTTGAAAACTCGTTTGTCACATCTATTTTATGACATGAAAATGACAATTACATACGGACCAGATGAAGATGACACTAAAATACGTTATTTCAAATATAACAATGTGCCGACTTCAAGTGGTCTTTATGCAGTTGTCATTCTCATGTCTTCATTTATATCACAGCTGAATGATGAACGCACCAGAAAACAGAGAGATTCTAGACTCTCTCTCCCTATTTTTACCGATCAGTAATAAGGAAAACTAGCCGGGGCCCTTACAAACCCCGATCATAATTTCTACATGGGTAATAGAGAGGGCCTATAATCCGTTACGTAATTTAAGTACGGCCCCTTAGCAATAATCAGCTGCCTACACTGTTAAAAATAGTATTAAATTTAATATGCCAATGCATATTAACATTTATATGCCATGCATATGAAATCGCCATTAAGAGCGTGTATATTAAATTTTATATACATTCATGCTAGTCGCTTACAAGAAAAATCAGATAATTCCAGCTTTCACAAGTTAAAAAAAAGTTTAACAGTAATTTTTGATCCTGAATAATAAAACATGATACATTCTTCAAGTTGTGCAAAAATACTATTCGATTTCAAATGTAAAAGTGCAATTAAGGGAATAAATAACGGGTGTAATCTACGATCGACTGTAACCACGTTAAATTTCTACCATTCAAAGCGAATTTTGGATTATAACTTTATTTGTGAATATTTGACAAGATTTAAAGAAATAAAAGCACTTTTGAGTTTTTACGCACACTGCTTTACCGACATGTATATTAAATTTAATGCACATGTATATTAAATTCACTAAACCAATGTATGTTACATTTCAGTAGCGGTAGTGCATATTGGCTACACACACATGTGTATTAAAGCTCGAGCAGATTTTTCTAACTGTGTAGAACTACCCTACTTGAAAGACTACCAATCGATAATTTTATTATTTGCTGTTACTAAATTAGTCACAGTACATAATGAAATTGTTGCGCCAACTCAATAAACAGCATTGTCAACTAATAAATAGCAGTAGGATATCTTACAAACTGAATATCTGCCCCAACTACAAACTAAAGTAAAATAAATTTACTTTGATTGATAAGATTTTAAAATTATTTTTCTTTTTAAACAAGAAATGTGTTTCCATGTCATTCCTAACCCAGAAGCAAGTCCCTCAGTATGCTGTGAATGACTGTGGGACCGTTTACATGTGCGAAAACCAACAGCTTCGCGCTGTGACATCTAGCTAGAGCCTCGCACGTTGCGAATACAGAATTGTGCAACTCTCCGGTTATTGTTCAGTTTATTGCCGGAATAACGCCACGAATAGGTACGTACTACAAATGATCCAACTAGTACAGACCAGTGTCAGGGAATTTTCAGAAATTGTTCAAGCCTAGTTAGACGTCCTACTTTCGAAAGACATACAACTCTCGCTTACACGATTCTGCGCTGCTGTTGTCGCAATTTCTGACATCAAAATCAATCAAGATATAAACAATTTGACATCAGTTTGATTATACTGAGGTATCAAAAGAATAAAAAATATCCATGGCGAAATTAAGCGATTTCGTTTCTAAATTTAGATCAAGTGACAAACAAAAAACATTATTCAAAAACTTGATATGTGATGAATTTCGAAATATTGCATACTTATCTGAAAGCATTTGGAATTTAAACTCATATAAATTTCGAAATTCATAATTAGTGAACAAAGTTCGCCGCCCAAAATGCTTTAAAAATATGGAATTAGGGTGATTTTTCATGAAAATAAGGCAGTCATCGAGGAATACATTATTTTAAATAAATATAGTGTATAGGTACCATATTAAATTCAATCTAAAATCTATTGCATTTTCAGCAGAATTGTTTTATTTTCAACCTAAAAAGATTTATTTTCTATCAGAAGAGATGAATTTTTAACAAAATAGTTGATTTTTTAACCCAATAGTTGAATTTTCACACACAAATGATCAAACCTTGACCATGTGGTTAAAATTTTGACCAAAAAGCTGACTTTTTAACGAAATAGTTCAATTTTAAAAAATTCAATCCAAAAAGAAATTTTCAAGAAAATAGTTAAAATTTAACTAATTAGTTGAAGTTCCGACCAGCCAAGATCTATTTCTACAGAATAATTGAATTTTCAATTAAAAAATATAACTTTTCAACCAGATCCACTTTTAAACCAACAAAGATAAAGCGTCTATCATAGACATACATTTTTAACAAAAAAGTTTGATTTTCAATTTAGTACATTTCAAGAAAATAGTTCAAATTATATAATTAGTTGAAATTTCAACCTATAAAGAACTATTTCTACAAAATAACTGAATATCTATCATAGACATACATTTATAATAAAAAAGTTTGATTTTCAAAGTAAATATTTCAAGAAAATAGTTAAAATTTAACTAATTAGTTGACATTTCGACCAGCAAAGATCTATTTCTACAAAATAATTAAATTTTCAATTGAAAAAAATAAAACTTTTAAACCAACAAAGATAAAAAGTCTATCATAGACATACATTTTTAACAAGAAAGTATGCTTTTCGAACTAATAAATTTCAATAAAATAATTAAAATTTAACTAATTAGTTGAAATTTCGACCAGACAAGATCTATTTCTACAAAATAATTGGATTTTCAATCAAAAAATATAACTTTTCAACCAGATTCACTTTTAAACCAACAAAGATAAAACGTCTATCATAGAAATATATTTTTAGCAAGAATGTTTGATTTTCCAAATAATAAATTTCAAAAAAAGAGTTAAAATTAACTAATTAGTTGAAGTTTCGACCAGCAAAGATCTATTTCCACAAAATAATTGAATTTTCAAGTAAAAAATATAATTTTTTTAACCAGATTCACTTTTAAACCAACAAAAATAAAACTTTATTAGAGACATAAATTTTTAACAAGAAAGTTTGATTTTCAAACTACTCAATTTCAAGAAAATAGTCAAAATTTAACTAATTAGTTGAAATTTCGACCAGTAAAGATTTATTTCTACAAAATAACTGAATTTTCAATAAAAAGAAATTTCAATCAGACTCATTTTTAAATCAACAAAGATAAAATGCCTATCATAGATATAAATTTTTAACAAACTAGTTTGATTTTTCAACTAAAGAATTTCAAGAAAATAGTTAAAATTTAACTAATTAGTATACGAAATAATTAAAGTTTAAATTTAAAAATATAATTTTTTAACCAGATGCACTTTTAAACCAACAAAGATAAAACGTCTATCATAGACACGAATCTTTAACAAAAAGTTTGAATAAAAAAAAAATTTAACAAAAATTGTTGAATTTACAAACCTAAAAAAAGAATGTTCTACAAAACAGTATTAATTGTTAAAAAAAGTTAATGTCCAACCAACGAAATGAATTTTCAACTAATAAATTTAATTTTGTTTAAACTAGTTCAATTTTGAACAGACCGGTTGAATTTACAACCAAGAAAATTAAAATTCTACTAAAAAGATGAATTTTTAACAAAGTACACGAATTATCAACCAAATAGTTAAATTTTAAACTAAAAATGATCAATTTTTAACTAGGAATGGAATAGAGCAATGTTCAATAAAAAAAAAATTTCAACAAAATAGTTGCATCTTACACCAGTAAAATGAATTTTTAACAAACTAGTTCAACTATCACTAAAAAAGTTAATTTTACGAAAAAAAAAATGTACTCGATGAATTTTCGTCTAAAAACGATAATTTTTAGCCATAAATGAAATGCCTATGTTTTTAGTTAAGTAAATTAATATTAAAAAGCGAATTTTTAATAAAATAGTTAAGTCTGTAACCAAACAAATGATTTTTTTGCCAAATAGTTTAATTTCGACGAAATAGTTCAACTTTCAGTAAAAAATATGACTTTTTGATGAAATGGTTGAATTTTCAACAAAATAATGAAATTTACCAACCAAATTTTACAATTTTTACCAAAAAGATGAATTATGAATCAAAAATAAGATAGAATTTTTAACTAAAAAGAATTAACTGTCAACCAAAGTTTAAAAAGATTCGAAATTAAACATTTGAGGAAATCAAAATTATAAAAAGCATCTAAAATAGAAAACTATAAAAATTGACGCATCCCAAACTGTAAAGAATACAAATTTAAAAACACTTAAAATTTAAATAATTCGATCTGCAAAAAATATAAATTAATTGAAGCCTTAGCAGAGGATAACGTTGGATCAACAAAAAGCTGTTGTGTTGGAATCTTTTATCAAACAGTAAGCATATATTGATAAACTTTGTTATATGACGTAGTTTTAAATTAAAGTATATTTGTTTAACCACTGTTATCTCTGCTGAGCCTTAAATTAAATGTATTCAATATTGACAGAATTCAAATTTTTAGCACATACCAAACTGAAACATATAAAGTTGAATGAACCCAAAATTGTAAGCCACCAAAATCAGAAGCGTTTAAAAAGAAGAGAATAGTTCAAATTTAATTTCTTTACAGCATCCTACATAATTTTTTCAAGATCCTACATTTGTAAATATTAAAATCCAAAAGAATCTAAATTTAAAGAGATCCAAAAATTGATCTCATTAAACAAAATACTTAATTGGGATTTTACCAAATATCAAAAATTGGAAATTAAAATCAAAACATAATAACCTATAAGCACCCAAAATTGAAAGAATTACAACTTAAAATAATATAAGTTTAAACAAATCAAATTTAATAAACTGCATATTTGAAAATAACCACATCGAAAAAAGGAAAAAATCAAAAGAATTTCAGTTTAAAAATATATTATAAAACCAATCAAATGCTATTCGCACAAAAGATAGCTCCGTTCAGCTGACACCTCCACAACGGAAAATCAATATTTTTATATGGCATAATTTCGAGCTAATTATGGGCTAATTATGGGCTAATTTTGGGCGGTAATGCCGATTTTTGTGCTCTTTGATTTTTCTCAAAAATCAAAATTTTGGGTGAAGGTGCTGAGTGCTCGAGCAGCTAGCACCTCCAGTATATAAAAAATATTGATTTTCCGTTGTGGATGTGCCAGCTGAACGGAGCTACAAAAGATTGGTCAAATCGAAAAATAATATTTTCAAGCCTCAGAAGCATGATAAAATGCGTTAAATTAAATTCTGAAAACAACTAAGAAGAAGAAAATGTGAAAAATTCACATTTTTAAGTAACCAAATTTAAAAGCTTGAAAATTAATTTGGAACTTACACCTTACTTACTAACTTATTAAAACTTGATAAAGATCCAGATTAGAAGCATTGCCGTAGTTGGATTTAAATATTTGAATTTAAAACTTAAAATCATTCGAATGTAAAAAGTTTCAATTCGAAAGTCACCGAATTTGAAAGTACCCTAATTTGAAAGGATCGAAAATAGGAACTCCAATTAATAAGTCCAAATCAAAACTATAATAATTTATACGATCGCAATTTATTCAGTACCCAGCAAAAACCTCATTATCATAACTGTAAACTTTTTTAATGACGAGTTTCCAATAATACGTTTCAGCATCGTCACGTGTTTTTATTGCTGTGAAAGGAAAAAATAAAGACTCAATGAAAACCCTAACCCATTATTTATAATTAATATTCAGTTGCATTTCAAATTTAAACTCAAAAGGAATTTAAACATCGAAAATTATCATCAAAATGTACCAGAGGTTCTGAACGTTCAAATGAACGAATGTTTTTACTCATGCATTTGTAAACCAGAAAAAGTGCAGTTGGAACAATATTTATGGGTAAAATAGGAATGGGGAACCATCCAATTAACCATTTTTTTTATTATTCCCCTTCGAATTAAATTTTCGGGTTTAAACTAATATTCCAATACACCAATTTATCTCTGAAAAGATCTTTATAATCCAGATTTATTCAACATTATGATTTCGGGAATTAGCATTTATCAGGAATAAATCAGCCAGTATTTAGATTTATGGTATAACAGCTCATTTAAACGGAAGTTGAAATTCGCAAAGCACAGTAATTAAATTATCTTTTGTTGTGATCGATCAGGAAATCATAGATTAAAGTTGCATTTTCCACTGGCCGTTTTATCCATTAATCAAAATGGGATTATGCATTTTTAATTGGAAACTTATAGTGGAAAACTATTTAAAGCAAAACGAAACCTCTACTTCTAATTTATAAATAAAAAGTTTGGAACAACATCAGAAAATCAATTTCAAACAAACTTCTACACAATTAAACCTGAAACCTCTTTTAATCGAGATTAACCTTTCGTTTTAAATTCTCTTACATTCTTCCCTTTCTTTCGAAAATTCTTACATGCCTAAAACTGAAAAATTCTGATTATTTTTATTTTTTATCTTTAATGCTAGTGTACGTGCTTATAATTAAAAAGGGGAATAAAGGACGTAGCCGGATTATCATCATTGGAAAAATACAGTACTATCGAGAAACAAATATAAACTCCGGTTTCGTTTTTGCAAATTCTCACGTAGCTTATTCTTAGTATTATAATAAATAAAAATAAAATTGCTTTCGTTGAATCAACAATTCGTTTCGCAAAATTTCCTTAACTGTTTGTAGATCTTGTCGCGTGCTGCAAAGGGAAACGAAAATAAAACAATACCCAAAGTATGGATACTAAAATAAACAGGAAACTTTAACTCATTCTAAAAATAAACGGAACAATTTGCTAGATGAATGTGAAAGTACGAAGGGGTTATAGGTCTACATGGTTGTTTTCACCTAACTGGCCTTGTTTCCAGGGATTAAAAAAAAAGTGGGTTTCATTCATATGTTGGTTTATTAATAGAAAGCCAATTTTTACGTCTATAGATACATTAAAAAAGGGTGGTCACAGGACTTTATTTTCAAAATTTCCTGATTTTGCTCTAACCATTAATATGCAAAGACCAGAATTTTAATCTTTAACATTTTTAAAATAGAATCTTTTATAAACAGAATAAAACAATTTTAAATGACAAATTTTTGAAAATTCGAATTTATCTATTTATTTAAACTAAAACAGATTACTTTTTTATTATTTAAAATGGGTTAAGAAAGTAGTTTAATTTTCAATAAAATAGTGGAAATTTCAATCAAATATTCAAATTTATAACAAAATTGTTAAATATTCAATCGGAGTTGACTTTTTAACAAAATAATCAAATTTTGAACAGAATAATTGAATTTTAAACCAAATAGTTAAATTTTCAACCTGCGAAGATAAATTAATTCTAAAAACAACATATACTAGTTGATATTTTAACAAAACGATAAAAAAAGATTTTCAAAACAATAGTTAAATTTTCAACCAGACTTTTATTTTCAACAAAAGAATTACATTTTCAATATTATAGATGTATTTTGACCCAAACAGTTAAATTTTGAGACGAACTTTTAACCAAAAAAGAAAACATTTTATTCAAAAAGAACAATTTTTAATAAAAAAAAGTTTAATTTTCAAACAATCAGATGATTTTTTAAATTAAAATAACGAATCTTCTACCCAAAAATAACCTTTTTAACAACATAGTTCAACTTTCAATCCAGAAGTGAAATTTTTCAAGAGATGTTACAAGAGTGATGTAAGATATTTGTTTAAATCCCTGGAAACGTTTAATGTTAAGAGCTTCGAAAAATAAAAGAAACCGAAATTGAAAATGCTCAAAATAAAAGTAATAAAAATGATAAAATAACATTGTTGAAGTTCGCTATCTAAAAATCTGATCTTTAAAGAAAGTTTCCCAAATGAAGAATCTTTTTAAATTGATTATAATTCTTTGTGCCTCAGTCTAGAACCATTTTCCCAAAGATAATGAAACTGTGGAAGAATTTGAAGCACTTCTAGGACAGAAACAAAGTTTTCCGATTAACAGTTTTGCTATCTGCTCGATCCACTCGAGCAAAGAAGCTGTCAGTTACTCCACGATTCTGCACGGAAAACTACTTTTGACAGTTTTCCAAACGTCCAGAACACTTAGAAGTAGCATGTTTCTGAGGAAACTTTTCGCGTAATAATAAAACGAGAAATTGGTCAGAACTCAAAAATAAATCTACGTCTTGAGATACTTCACAATAAATGTAGCAAGCCAGATTTATAATTGTGCTCTACCTCGGCGTGAAACCGGTTCTGGAAGAATGAAATCGAAAAAAAACTCAGGGGAAGATTCGAGGTTCAACGATCGAATCTCGCCAGTGTACAAAACTTCGAAGTCTACGATTTTATAATCAGATAAATATTTTATAATTAGTAATATTAAGGTTGAGAAATTAGAAAAAAAAATTGTTGAAAGCATCCAACTGAAATTTGAAAACGCAAAAGTTTCTATTCTGAAAAGGTCTGTTCTTTGTCGACTCTAAAACAAATAAAGTTAATTTGATAAAAATGTAAAAATTCAAATTTAAAAATTCAGAAATGTTTGTACCTTTTGTACCTAAAATTGGACCATGTTTTCATAAATTCTTTCCTGACACAGATATCCCATATTTACTCGCCTTTGTGTTACGGGAGTGTATTTCACGTTTATTATATTTTTTTATTCAAAAAATAGTTACCATCCGGACTTTAGCGCGAAAAATGTTACCTCGCGGCGGCACAAAAGCTTGCAATTTATGCGCACGTGCTCGAAGTAAATTTAAAGTTCAGGGCAAGTTGGGGCAGAGTTTATAAAAAGTTTCGTGTTCGCAGGAAGTTTCCAGCGTTTGTACTTGTTTCTCTGTTTTCTTGAATATTTTAGACAATTATACGAGCCAACCACAACAGTTCTTCAAAATAAGGCTGCTTAAATTGCTAGAAGTAATCAGATTGCTTTTAAAAATGGCATGGGAGGAACACGCTTCCTTAATTGCCCGGCAAGTTTTCTAACTTTTTTTATCCAAGAGAAATGCTCAGTCTTGGGATAAGTTAAAGATTTATTGTTATTTACAATCGGTTGCTTTCACAGAGTTGCTACGTAATGCCAATTTATAAATTTCCTGACTTTTCTCTGTTCAATTTTTCATTTTCCTTGAATTTCATGAATGAAAATTTAAGAAATTTAAATTAGATTAAAATCTAAATTAAAAATCTTATTTAATGTCAAATCATCAAATTGATGCAAACTCCTGTAAAAAAACAAGAATCTAACGACCAAGTTTGGACCACAACGAACAAACAAAAAATGCACTAATTGTATATTTTTTCCTCGCTTTTATTTTTGTCTGAAATTTTTGTTCTTAAATTTTTTCAGATCACAATTGGAGCATTTTTTGTTTGTTCGTTGTGGTCAAAATTTGGTCGTTGGATTCGTCGTTGGATTTTGGTCGTTATTTACAGAAGTTGGCATCAATGTCATCAAAACAATTTCCAACCAAAAATATGTAATGCCAGGAAACATTGAATAAAACATTGAAAAATGAGATATAGAGATGGAGATATAGAGAGGGGGGGAGCTCTGGAACTTTTTAATCAAAATTTAGTGATATAGAATATTTACATAAATAATGTAGTTTATAGAAATCCAGGATGGTATATTGCTTTCTAGCTATCTAATTTAATTCAGATATCATTAAAACCAGAACCCAAAAACCAACCTTGCCGTTATTCTCAAGTTGTAGTGGTTTGTGCTATGTTTGCAGAATATTCATAATGACGTTATCAAATTTGTACAGGACAGCTTCTGAAAAGAATTTTTTTTTTCAACCAATTTAAAGGTTATTTTCAATGGTGCATTAGATTGTAACTCAGAACGTTATAGAACATTGCGACAAAAAAAGGAGATATATTAATATAAAGTATTGATTACGTATATTAAAATCTAGTATTATGTAAAAGCTGGAAATCTTGTTTTTCCTGAGAACCGACATTTATGAAATGGTAGTTAAATAAATCCATTTTACAGGGGCAAGAATTTCTAGTTAACCGAATAATGACTATATACTTGGTTCAACTATTCCAACTTAGTACGCACAACATAGAGTGCGTGACCATCAGATACGCTGATTTTCATATAGTTAAAACCACATTTCTCCTCTTGAATTTTGAATTATTATTGAAGAAGGAGGAGAAGGAGGCGAAGAAGGCGGAGAAGGAGGCGAAGAAGGCGAACAAGGAGCAGAAGGAGGCGAAGAAGGCGAACAAGGAGGAGAAGGAGGCGAAGAAGGCGAACAAGGAGGAGAAGGAGGCGAAGAAGGCGAAGAAGGCGAACAAGGAGCAGAAGGAGGCGAAGAAGGCGAACAAGGAGGAGAAGGAGGCGAAGAAGGCGAAGAAGGCGAAGAAGGCGAACAAGGAGGAGAAGGAGACGAAGAAGGAGAAGAGGCAAAGAAGGAGAAGAGGCGAAGAAGGAGAAGAGGCGAAGAAGGAGGAGAAGGAGGAGAAGGAGGAGAAGGAGGAGAAGAATGAGAAGAAGAAGGAGGAGGAGAAGAAGGAGAAGGAGGAGGGGGAGAAATAGAATTACGAGGAAGAGGAAGGTAGAGCCAGAGGAGGAGGGGGAAGAATAGAATTAGGAGGAAGAGGAAGTTAGAGGTGTATAATATAATGCAATCAAATCCACTAAGGGTTGGACTTAATGAGTACAAAATTAGACTTTCAGTTAGAGTAAAACTAGAATGGAATTAGAGAATATTTTATTTCTTAAATTTTATTTGAAGGGAATATTTAAAAATATTTCAAAACAATCCATAATAATTCCAAAAGTTAAAAAAAATCCTCTTGATTAAAGCGTCAACAATTTTATTGAAGCCTTTTCTTTTTATAGATGAATTCAACAGTCTCTGATTTAAAACAAAACTCTTATAGAATTTAAATATCAAATATTACATTAATTGTTTGAAAGTTAACTTGTTTATTTGAATTTTGATTTGACATCTGAAAAATTTTTTAAATCTTTTTAAATTTGCTGAAATATTCAAATTAATCAAGTTCAATGAGGAGGAGGAAGGTGAAGAGGATGAAGATGATGAAGATAAGGAGGATGAGGAAGATGAGGAGGATGAGGAAGATGAGGAAGATGAGGAGGATGAGGAAGATGAGGAAGATGAGGAAGATGAGGAGGATGAGGCTATTGAGGAGGATGAGGCTATTGAGGAGGTTGAGGCAGATGAGGAGGATGAGGCAGATGAGGAAGATGAGGAGGATGAGGCAGATGAGGAAGATGAGGAAGGTGAGGAGGATGAGGAAGGTGAGGAGGATGAGGAAGGTGAGGAGGATGAGGAAGGTGAGGAGGATGAGGAAGGTGAGGAGCATGAGGAAGGTGAGGAGGATGAGGAAGGTGAGGAGGATGAGGAGGATGAGGAGGAAGAGGAAGGTAGAGGAGAATAATACAATCCAATCAAATCCACTAAGGGTTTGACTTAATGAGTACAAAATTAGACTTTCAGTTAGAGTAAAATTAGAATTGAATTTGAGAATATTTTATTTCTTAAATTTTATTTGAAGGGAATATTTAAAAATATTTCTAAACAATCGATAATAATTCCAAAAGTTAAAAAAAATCCTTTTGCTTAAAGCTTCAACAATTTTATTGAAGCCTCCTCTTTTTATTGATGAATTCAACAGTCTCTGATTTAAAATAAAACTCTTATAGGATTTAAATATCAAATAATACATTAATTTTTGAAGGTTAACTTGTTTATTTGAAGGTTGATTTGACATCTGAAAAATTTTTCAAATCTTCTTAAATTTGCTGAAGTATTCAATATAATCAAGTTCAACGAGGAGGAGGCAGGTGAGGAGGAGAAAGGTGAGGAGGATGAGGAGGATAAGGAGGATAAGGAGGATGAGGAGGATAAGGAGGAGGAGGAGGAGGAGGAGGTGGAGACATTGTAATATTATAAACCTAAAATAAACTGATAGAATCTTAAAACATTTATCGAGCCTCTTATTTATTTAAAATAACTAATATGATTCAATGTTGGACGAAGTGAAGAAATACACATGTGTACATTTTAAGAAATTATATTTATTTAACATATGTGTCACTTATTGCTTACTTACTATGGCATTACAGGAAATGTTTAAGCAAATATAAAAAATGTTTAGTCAGTAATTAAAAAACTATTTAATTAACTGTCAAGGTATTAAAGTCAGGTACTAAAACCTATTATTCAATGATACCAGCATCTCTTATTTCATTCATGGTTGAAATGATTGTATCTGCATTATATCTATTTTCCATCATTCTTATCTTCATCATCTTTACTGCTAACTGTCACGGATGTAGAACTGGTCTCTTCATGAAATTCGTCTTCTACTACCTTCTGCCTCTTAATATATGGTTTTATTTGATGTTTTCCATTCTGAGGAATGCGTACCAATTCCTTCAATGGTGAGTATCGCCGTTGACATTTTTCTTGGCTTGCTTCATCCCAATCACGTTTGAGAATAGTCTGGTTCTGTCGAAATTGATTTGCTGGTATCATCATCCTGCTTACTGCTGCCTCGCATGATTGTCCCTATAGCTTCAGGTATCATAGAATTTTGATCAATAGATGCCTTTTTAAATTATCAAGCTGTGAATAATTTTTGAGACAATTGGGACACGTGGAACTTATTTTGTCGCTACTGTTGTAAATAAATTCATTGATTCGTCATAAAAGCAGAGTTTATATATGAAAATAGAAGGAGAAGTAGGTGGAAGAGAAGGAGAAGGAGGAAGAGGCGGAGGAGAAGGAAGAGAATGAGGAGGAGAAGAAAGAGAAGGAGGAGGAGGAGGAGGAAGAGGAGGAGGAAGAGGAGGAGGAAGAGGAAGAACATTAAATTTTTTTAAAAAGATTCGAATAAGCTACAGCAGAGATTTTTAATGAAAAAATTACTCAAATAAGATAATAAAACAATTTTGCATGATAACTTCTATACTGTCAATTTATATATTAAATAAATCATACTTAATGCATATACACATAGAATGTCATATTTTACACGAAATAATCTAAAAGGGAAACACATTCCTTAGTGATGATGCCATCGAAATTCCACGAACCATTATAAAATTTATTGTAAGTAGCATAAAAAAAGTAATAGAAAAATAGAGTCAATGCCATACTGAGTGAGTAAAAACTTTATCTCTAATTCAAGTATAAAATACTCTTAACTGACAGTCTAACCTTTTAATCATTGAGTCGCGGACTTCGAGAATTTGACTGAACTACATTATTCTCCTCCACTTCTTTCTCATCCAACTCATCTTTTTCCTAATAGGGTAGTGGAGGAGTATAATGTAGTTCAATCAAATGCTCGAAGTCCGCGACTCCATTGAACCATTGAAAATAACCTTGAAAATGGTTGTGAAAAAAATTCTTTTCAGAAAGTGTGCAGTACAAATTTGATAACGACATTATGAATATTCTGCAAACATATCACAAACACATAGTAAGGTAGGTTTTTGTTTTCTGGTTTTTATGATATATCATCCTGGATTTCTATAAACAATATTAATTTTTGAATTTTAAAGTTTTCTATATCATTAAATTTTGATTTAGGAGTTCCAGAAAGTAGATGTTCATGTCATCACTTTCATTTTTTTAATGTTTGATTCACAAATTCCTTGCATTAAATTTTGTTACTGCTGAATTTATTTTTATCATGCATGATACTTTATTTCAAGTAAGTAAATTCTGACAAGAGCTTTCAAATTATGTGTTTGTCACCTCAAATAGTTTATTTGAGATCCTAGCTATATCAATATTAAATTCTAAATCTGTCATAGTGATCCACTGTTTGTAAAAGGATCTCTCAAGAATCTGTTGTTATTTTTCAAGATTCATGCAAAAATTTTATATGGTTTAATTCATTGTGCAGAGATTTTTTTGTGAGATTTGTAACGGGTTTCGAGTCGCTCAATCGGAATCTCTTCTGCAATATTACAAATTTTAAAAGATTATTTATGAATTAAAACATTTTTTAATACATACCTCCCCCTCCCTCTCTATATTTCTTTCTCTTTGTTTCTTCTTTGTTTTGTAGGATTAATTTAATATTGATTAATTAATAAAATAAAATAAATTTATTTGGTTCTTTATTGGTTTGAAAATTCAACTGTATAGTAGAAATATAGTTTCTTTGTTATTTGAAAATTAATCTTTTTTGGTTGTATTCCATTGTTCTTTACTTATAATTTAATTTAAGTTGCTGTTAAAAATATTAATCTTTTTTGTTTTTGCTGAAAATTAAAATGGTTGAGAGTGAAACTACTATGTCAAAAATTCATTTTTTGTTTTGTTTTAAGATTTATAATTTTAGTTTAAAATTCTTTTTTTCTGTAGAAAATTCAACAATTTCAGGGTATTTTGGTTGACGACTAACAGTACACGTAATCTACCAACCAATTCATTTCGACCATCTAAATGAATTCAGTCTAATTTATTTGCCTCTGTGCCAATCATATATTTTGAAATGAAACCTTTACCCAATGAATAGCGATATATATATAGCACTAAGGAATGCTATTAACTTGATGCTGTAAGATTATTTGTATGACATATAAGACTCCTGTGGAAACGCATTTAATATAAGTTATGGTACATAATTATGGTATGTATAAACACTGAATTTGTGAACTTCTTGTTGGTAAATGTCAAAGGAGAACCTTAAAGAGATTTTCAACAATATTATACCATAAAAGATGAATTTTCGACAGTATACATGAATTTTCAACGAAACATTTGAATTATCAGGTAAATTAATCAATTTAAAAAATAAAAATTTCCAAGAAAATAGGTACATTTTTATGCAAAGAAATAAATCTACAATCACGGAAAAAAGTACATTGTAAGATGTACAATTTCGAATAGTAAGGCTGAGGTTTAAAGCGTACCCACTGTGAAATGAGCAATTTTCATAGTATTGCATGCAATGTGAAATAGTAATCTGAAAGTATACTAGTCGAAATGTCATTTCTAGCAATATAGAAAGCAGCTATTACAGTTTGGC
>JAAAKG020166717.1:0-28200 GCA_010014905.2 Druon quercuslanigerum
TAATTTTACAAGATGATGGTATATTAAATTTACTACACGTATATGCATATTGCTTTCAATTCATTTATAGTAAAATTACTATAGTAATTTCTAACAGTGTAGATTTTAGCTACAAAAAAGGAAAATTTAAGTAATCTGTGTAAGAAATCTATTGTGACATCAGGAGCGAAAATGCTATTCAATGTCAGACTTTAAACTCCTTTCACTATTACCCTCTTTTCCCAATTTTTAAAGAATATCACTTTTTCCTCCTATTTTCAAGAAACTTCTCATTTTTTGCTTAAATCCTAACTGAATGAATAGAACGAACTTTTTTCTCGAAAATTTATTTTTTGGGAACTGTCTGGTTGAAAATTAACTTTTGTGTTTAAAATGTATATTTCCGGATTAAAAGTCAAAAGTTTTCAAAAACATTTAAACTTTTATCTTAAAATCTCAACCCTTGGTCGAAAATTAACTTTTTGTTGAAAATTCACATCTTTTCTGGTAAAAATTTCATCTTTTTTGCTAAAAACGTAACTGTTCAGTTGGTTTTTGGTTAAAGACTAATCTGTTTATTTGGAAATTCAGTCTCTATCAAAACAAAAATTATCTTCTTGCATAAAAATTAATGTTTTGGTTCAGAATTCAACTATTTGGTTGAAAATTTATCTCTTTTGGGAGAAACTTTATCTCTTTGTTCAAAAATTTAACTACATATTTGATTACAAAATAATGGTTTATAGTAAAAACTGAACTATTTCATTTTTAGTTGAAAATTATTTTTTTGTTAATAGAAAATTCAATTATTTGGTTGCCAATTTATGTTTCTAATAGAAAATTAATCTTCCTGCTTGAAAACTGAGATTTTTTGGTTAAAAATTCATCTAATTTGTTGAAATTACAATATTTTTATTTAGAAGGTTAGGAATTTGAATACTACATTAATTTTATTTATTTATTATTGTGAAGCATCGGAATATAAATAGACAGTTAAGTGTCAAAGGTTTAATCAGCTTGCAATAAAATGAATAATAATTTGTCTAAACATTGCTTGTAACAATTGTTATAGCAATTGTGACCTCGGTGTGTCATTTAATCGAAATTTTTGAGTAGATGAGTGTTTTTATTGACACTAAAGGCCTCATTTTTTAGCTTAAATTAGTCACTTTAGCTGTTGTTTTCAAGTATGTGGCAGCCCTGTAAATAACTGAGTATATAATATTGCAAAGCAGTTAGATCACAAGAATTTTTGAGAGTGAAAAATGAGAGAGTTACAGATAATGTACATGTAATTAAACTTATGTCGTACATTCTTTATTATATACTTTCATTGAAACCTTTTTTTATGAAATAAAATTGGATCACTTTCTCCTCGAGGCAAAGTGATAATTGCAATAAAATTGATCAGAGTTTAATTTTAAAAGCAGATAATAAACTGGGAGTGAAAAGTACGAAGGTATTAAAGTATTAATAATGTCATAAAGATAAATAATGTTTGACGCTTGGAATACGTTTGAAATGGACTTTCGAACATGATTTCGAAATTGACATTAACAATCGAGATGTGCATCGTATGTTTGTCGAACGCGGTCTTTGGAACGGGGAAGTGAGTACCGATATTTCATATCGTGTACCTACACCCACGTTAATCCAAATACGGCCATGGCTTATAAAATCAACAAGCTTACTTTGTTGATGACCAACTCAAATTTTTTGTACCAATTTTAAAGGCTGTAAAAAATATTTCATTTGACCAGAGAAGCTTGTTCTGCTATCCAGAAGCCTATGAATTTTTAATTAGACCTTGCAAGAGAAAGAGATTGTCTGTTTTATTTTAACTAGATGATTGGCATATTTTTAATCAAAAAAAAATATATGAGATTGCACAATGTGTTAAAGTTTTCAAGTGATTTCCTTTTTAGATTTAGATGTATTGGAATACAAGGTAGCAAAATTTTGAATCTAATTGAAATGTTGTCTTTATTATTTTCTACTTTAATTACAAAATAATGAGTACTGAAATGCGTTTAATACCTTGGGGAACGTCTATTCATTACGTAAAGGTGATTTTATATTGTCACTTAATATATAAACAGTATATAAATTGTTTTGAATGTAAATAAGAGTTCAAAATATTTGAGATATTGTCTGTGATTTAAAAAATTGTCAACTGATTTCCAAAGCTTTTTAGGGATTTCAAAAGATTTCAGGACTTTACAAAGGTTTCAGGGTATTTCAAACGATTCCAAAGTCTTGACGAGAGGTTTCACATAATTTGAATATTTTTTTAAGATTTCAAGAGTTTAATCAGATTTCAAAAGAGTTTATGATATTGCAAGTGATAACGAAGGATTTCGACAGAATTTTATAGATTTTAAAGGGTTTTAAAAGCATTTCAAGAGAATCTAACTGAAGTTTAAAGGCTGTCAATATATTTTAATGGGGTTTGAAATAATCAAACGGATTTCGTAAATTTTCAAAGGATTTTAAGGAATTTTAACAGATTTTAAAAGATACAAAGGTGTATCGATGATTGCAAGTGATGTCAAAGAATTTAAAGAGATTTAAAAAGATTAAAAAGTGTATCCACCGATTCCAGAGAAGTTCGTAGGATTGCAAAAGATTTAAAGGAATTTTAATGAATTTCTGAATATAATAAGGGATATAAGGGGAGTTAGTTTTAATGGCTTTTAAAACATTTTAAGAAATTTCAATAAATGATTAAAAAAATTTAAGAGATATCCATAGATTTTAAAAGATTATAATATATTTGTATGGGATTTGGAAGATTTTCTAGATAAGAAAGCGTTACATAATTAATAGAAGCTCCCTTGTATAAAATTCTACCTAATCTATACAATTCGGGAACATAAATCTTTTGCAACTGAAGATCTCATGTCGTCAATTTTTATAAAAACGTTTTGCCATCATGATTTGGTCTTGAAGTGTGTCAACCTGGGACAGATAATTTTCCATATTATAGAAATTTCGGATTTTAATCTCCGCCAATCAACCAATTTTCACTAGGTCTTAACCCTGCTTAAGGCCATTTTCCGTTCCCATAAGCGTCAGTTTTAAAGCAAAATCGCCTCTTTATCTCTAATAGACCATAACCGATTTGCATTAAATTAGCATAAGAATGGCACAATTTTACTAAGTGCTAAAAATGCCCTCATTTAGAAGACCAAAGGGTAGGTTAGACGCGCAAATTGCTAAGTGAGGGCAAAGTGGTCTAAAATAAAAAGATTGAAATGAGCAAAAGCGACGGAAGCACGGAAGAGAACTGAGTGGGTAGGATCAGAAATGATCTCATTTTCCATGCTTAAGCGAAGACTGAGAACTCGAGGAGAGACGAGGTTCCTCCTCGAGGATCAAGAAAAGAGAAGAATGCGATTGCTCGTAAATATATCTAATTGCTCTCGAGGCTGAGAGAAGTAATCACTCACCCATGAAATGTGAATTATTCTAGGGTGATTCGTGTTGTGGGTGAGAGAAGATTCAAATTGACCATGAAACGGAATAAAGAATCACTTTCAGAATATATTTTGTTCAGTGAAAGAAAACAGAGCGGAGAAAATTCATTTAGAAATTATACCACGCGGTTTTTCTTCTAAACCTAAAATCTATCAAACAATAATGAGTGAAGAATAGAAGCAATCGAGAAATTATGTTTACAGAGAAAAAGTGTTCAGTTATCAGGGCGTCTATTCGAAGGGTGATTTTACCTTCCCGGTTATTTCCCGGTCAAAAAAGAATTTTAAAAACTGTAATTGTGTGTTTTATGCACTGCTTATAGACCTTGCTGATTTAAATATGTCCATCTATAAAAATGAGATGAAAAGTGTCTCTCAAGAAAGTTTTGTCTGGTTACGAAAGTTGATTCGAGACATTATAACACTATGAGTGCATTGTGATCCAGTTGTGGATCCAGCAAGTGGAGATAATTCGTGGAAGAAATGCACGTCCAGTGAGGGATTTCACTTTCTCAAGACGAGTCCTGTGGCGAATCAAGGTTAGACATCAGAGCCTTATTCCATCTTAGACGAGAAATGATGAGATTCCGATCCGTTTGGAAAGATCGTTCTCGGAGATCGAGATCGGTTTCGAGCATGATCGAGAAACTGAACTGACACGACCGGTATCCCCATGAATTCGCCATATATGACGCACTCGTGTTCCAGGGTCACGAAGGGTATTACGGGTAACCCATATTAGCGTGGAATAAATCCGAGTATATCTACTTTCGATTTAAGATGATGCTACATATACATAAGCACGTCTGAAGTATTTAGTTAAAGAGCATTTGTCTGTTTGAACCTAGACGATGTGGAAATAAAACGTTCTTATGGTAATTGTCCCCTTTTAATACCAACTGCAGTTGTTCAACTAAAAAGTTACGAGGTCATCAAAGTCGTCAAAGTGGACTTTATGCTTAGGTTGCTTTAACCATAATTACCAGGAGCCAGGATGTTGATAAGTTTGAGTCATCATCTTCGTGGTCTTGTTATATTTCTACCTCATTTGAGAGAAATATTTGTGTTCAAGTGAAATAAGATCTTGATATGCATTCTCCGAAAATAATAAAGAGGAGAATTGTAAATGGTGGTGGAATGGGATTTCTTATTGTTGGGGTCAAAGTTGGAGGATGATTAAAATCTTAAGTCTCTGGAATTTAGACTAATGGACAATGAAGTCTTGTGTCATCGCTTACCCCTGCTTACTGTTGTTTCTTACCACGATCCGGAAGAGGATAGTTAAAGCTGACCATAAGAATAATGGAAACTTACCTAAAACAGATAAACGGAAAATAGGTTAATATTTAAATTATAATAATAATTCATTACGAATTGTGATACATAGTTAATGAATTCAGAACTTAAGAAATAGAAAGTTGTGCCATTTAAATGTTCACAATTTTTTATTTTGGAAAAATAAGGGTTTAACGTTTTTTGATTTAAAATTAAAATCTTTTCCTTGTTGAAATATCTACTATGCACTATATTTGTGTTGATAATTAATCTTGTTTATTTAAAATTAAACAATTTTCTTAAACGTTAAACTTTTTTGTGAAAAGTGCAATTATTTTGTTGAAAAAATCAACTGTTAGGTTAGAAATTCAACTATTTTGTTGAAAATTCGCATCATTTGCTTGAATGTTCCACTATTTTGTTGCAAATGCATCTTTTTGGCTAATCATTGATTTTTCCGTTGTTAAAAATTCATCTTTTTAGGACGTAAATTTAACTATGTAATTACAGATTTAACTTGATTGTTAAAAGTTTAATAATTTTGTTGCAAATTTAACTTTTTTGTTGCAAAATCAGACTTTTTGTTCGAAAATTCAACTGCTTTGTTAAAAATTCATCTTTCGATTAAAAAATTCAATTATTTGGTTGAAAATTATTTTCCTTTGCTTCGAAATTCAGCTATTTGACTTTAAATTCACTTTTTACCTTGAAAACTAATCCCTTTCTTTGAAAATTCAATTATTTTGTTGAAAGAGCAATATATTATGACTTGAAATTTTTAGCGTGTCATATTGAATTTGATATTGTACCTATATATTACGCGTATATCAAATGAAATCATAAAACAAATTTTTGGTCGTCATTGTTAAGTTACAATACGGGATCATATGCGTGACAATAACCTCTGATGAAGAAGGGGAATCGTGCAAAAAGTGTTAAAAATAACGTGACGTCGATTTTGAATGACCCCTAAACCCTAAGGAAATACAGTAGAAGGCAGAAAGCTAAATAAACTCGGCATATATTCTCTTGCGAAAATTGAAGCTGAAGGTAAATCGAGGAGCATTCCTTGGTTGTAAGGATACCTCGGAGACGTCTGCAGACACAGGTGCTTCGAGGAAGGGTAAATAATCGTCACAGAATTGTCGATTAAGGTGTTGGCAACTGCGACCTACACCTGTGGAGTGAAGCTAGCGAAACTTTCAACGCTGTAGCGAATGCAAAAGGCGTTAAGAGAAAAGTAAAACTGGAACGCAAACACTAAATGGGAGAATGTTTGGTATGCGAGGCTCTAAATCGTTTGCATCTTATGCAAAGAAGTGTATGCGCAAACTAATTTCTGAAAATTACGCGTAACCTATTTTGCAATACACGCTCTCGAAACTTACACTGCGATAATAATAGACAAGAAGGTGGTACGTGATAATTAATACACGAGACAAAGAGAGTAATGAAACCGATTTTCTCGAGATCGTGCTGTAATCTACCATATTTCCCTTCTAATTCATTCGATAATTGTGATTTCAATTTGTATACTTATATGGTTCAGTAAATGTATTGAGGATTATCAGAGTTGTGAAATATAAACTTTTGAGATTTAGTAAACGATTTAATGAAGAAATTACCTAATACGTACATTTTCACTACTTCATTTAAATAACAGGGATATTAAGTTAATTGGCTACACTTTAGAATAAGTACTGTTATTTGCTAAACTATTTCTTCTCAATATATAGGAATGCCAACTAATCGTTTTACATATATATGTTTAACGAGCCGCGACTTCATTGTTTTTTTAAATTATTTTTTAATGTAATTTAAGTAATTTATAGAAATCGACCAGATGGCAATGCCTCTTGCATTATGAAAAAGATTGGTTTGAATTTATGGAAAAAATTTTAGTGGCCTTTTTTTGGTGAAATCGGTGTAAAATTGAAGGTTGTCCACTGATTCTTTTTCCCTCATTTGGGCACGAAAATTCCATATCTGTTGTTGAAGAAATATAGATGTGAAAACACATTCCGTTTTTTATTGAAGTTTAAAAAAAAAATATTTTGAATATGTAGCTAATTTCCATAGTACTGCAACCTCTTCTTTAGACCCATTCCCCATTCCGCCAGGAGTGTAGGTGTCAGGGATATCGGAAATATTTAGTCTACGCTCACCGCACTTCGGTGACCCTAGAAAAGGACGTAAGAGCAACCAGAATTTTATATGTTTGAATTAGACGTTTAAACATTTTTGTACGTTTAAACAGGGTGGGCTAAACAACTTCCTCTATAAAATTCCCGGACTTTTCTCTGAAGAATTTTTCATTCTCTCTGAACTTTAATATTCAAATACGAGCATTTTAATCTTATAACATTTTTAACATACAATAATTTATAAACGGAATAAAAAAATTATTTCAAATTTTAATTTTGTAATTTTTAATTAATTTATTAATTTCCACCATAAAAAGGTATATTAAATACGAAAGGATGAATTTTCAACAAAACCAGTCAAATTTTCGACCCATAAAGATGATGTTTTAAAGCAACAGTGACATTTACAAAAAAATAAAATTTTTGTGAAGAAAGTTTAATTTTCAATCAAATTTTTTCAAACAAAACAGATCAAACTTCAACCAAAAACAATAGAACTTTTAACCCAATTGCTGAATTTTCAACCTAATAAGATGAATTTTCAATCAAATGGTCCAATTTTTAATCAATGAAAATTAAACAGCAACCAAAAACTGTTGCATTTTTAAACAAACAGTTGAACTTTAACTCACAAATATGAATTTTTAACACAAAAGTATATTTCTAAATAAATAGTTGCATTTTTGATAAAACGAGGGAGAATTTCGAACCAAGATGATTATTTTTCTTGCAAACAGAACAATTTTTAACTAAAAAGCTTAATTCTGAACAAAAATTGGCAAACTCGTATTTTCAGTTAAAAAAGTTAAGTTTGACAAAAAAAAATGAATTTTCAACAAAATAGTTTTTCAGTCAGAATAATAAGCAATTAAAAATACAAATTTAATCAAATAATTCAACTTTTACTCAAGAATTAAATTCTCAATTGAAAAAGATCAATTTTCAACAAAATAGTTAAACCTTGAACCAAAGAGATGAATTTTCAACTAGAATAATAAATTGTAAACAAATCAATTTGTAAAGCTAAACACGAAGTTTCATATAAATAATTGAATATCCAAGCAAGAGATTTCATTTGAATTTTAGCAGCAAAAGGCAAATTTTCAACTAAACAGTTGAATTTTGAACCTTTTTTAACAAAATTCTTGATTTTTCTTATCAAATAATAAAATTCTTAACTAGTAATGTAATCACCAGGAGGAAGCAACTGAAAAAAGTAATATAAACATCAGGAAAGTAAATTACTAATAAGTGGTCCCAATTATGTTGCGATAAGAATTCCGAGATCAACAACGCACTTTTAAAAATGTAATTACCTTTGAAGAAAAAGGTGTGTTAAATTAGAAGTAAGGTACGACTCATTGTATAATGATCATAAAGTTCCACTTTGCACCGATTTTCGCATGTTCCACTTTTTCACACAATGGCTTCCGTACAACGTCAGTCGCGACCTCCGCCCATTTGTCTACCGTTTGTAATTGATATTTACTCGCGTTTCACTGGGCGGACAGCATGCTTTCTTTGGCAATTAAGAGAATTAGTAACGTCGTTGTTTACAACGTACCAAAGTAAACTACGCAAGATTAAATCCAACGTTGAATCTTTTCGGGAAGGAGACTTGCAAATAAATGATTTCCCTTGTTTACTAAGGCTACTTGTTGAATTTTGCAGAGAAGTTGATGCGTCTAAACAACAAACGAATTTTTCTTTTAAGATTCTGAAACTTATATTTTTCTGGGTTTTAAACCTTTATTAAGCTTACTGTTCGACAGAGAAAAGATTGTAGTTATGAAAAATTATCTATCGAAATTTTTTTTTTAATAAATTTTTAACTTAGCTAAATTATTTTGAAATCAGCGATATTAATTAATTATATCTCATTATATCGGTTAAATATATATACTATTAAAATACATATTGCTTAAAGGATGAAATAATTAAAAAATAATTTATCATTATGCATTATACAACAAATAAATATATAAATGATAGATTTAATGCTTTCATATTGATCAACTAATTTACTTTTTCATTAAATAAAGCATTCTTATGTTTAAATGTTTTTATAACCAGTAATCTATTTATTGTTAAATAATAACACCATTAATAATATAGCGATTATTGAAAATATGATTTAATTTTTTAAGACTTTTCCTTACATCCCTTATAAAGAAGAAAAATTGGCAAGTAATAAATTCCTGTACTTTTTCGTAAAAAAGTATTGGATTTTCAATACTTACCAATACCACTTTTTCATAATGGATCCTTATAATAGCTTACCACTCTTAGAGGTTTAGATTTAACACAATAAAATGCTCTGTATTTTAAAGGTTTATATAGGTATCCAAGTTTAAATACTCACTTTTTTTAATTCTGTCAAACTGCCGTAGATTCAAAATTAAACTTTAAAAAACTTTATTAAGATATGAAAATAATTAAGTCATTGATTAAATCATAATTGAATCATTAAATAAATGATTATAATAATAGTGATGCTCGTAAGATAATGACCAGAAATAATGTTAAATAATTTTAATTATTATTATATTAAATTATTAATATTTAATACAGGTACATAGCATATTAAAATCCATAAATTTATATTACGTGTGTGTGAAGTAATTTTCATCTAAATGTATCGATTATGATAACTTAGATTATACTTTATTCTTATTTTCAGTTAGTCTATAGAGAAATATTCAACAATTTTAATCTTTTTGAAACATTTAAAACTATTTTTCAAAAAATGAAATAATAATATTATACTTTTTAACTCTTTAAATCGAATTCAAATTTTGTACACAGTTTTCAGGATAGCCACAAAACCTAATTTTATACTTATTCACATTGTAATCCGAAATAAAAAGTGATAAGAAAAAACGAAATCAGTTTCATTTTTTTCAGTTTCCTGAAATAGTAGTAAATACCCAGATTGTAAATAATTTCCTTTGCAGTTCTAAACGAGCCCTCTTACACCGTCAGTGATCTTTAGCTCACATCAGAACTCCCTGATAAAATCCCCATAAAATTCTTTAGCATGTTAATAAAATGTAAACATTTTAGCTTCCTAATAAAGATTTCACACTAGGCGCACATTCCTTTTTGTTTTCTTTGAACGCCAGCAATGTAAAGCAGGCGCAACTCAGAATTTCTAAAGCGTAAGTGAAAAAGGCATTTACTACAAGCCATCTGCATCTTCCAGTATTTCTCGCTCCCATCAGTAGTAAAAGCCAACCGGTCTGACTTTCGCTCCATCGTATGCACTCATACACCCCATTAGTTGCATTTTTCCGAGCCTTGTCGTTCCCTCTAGAAGCCGACAGTGGAAAATGAAAATACGTACGGCATATATACCATATAGGCCTTGAAGGAAAGAAATATTACCAGGATAGCCACTCGCACTTTAAAGAAAACTCCATATCTCGGTTTTCCTAGGCGAAAATTAAATTTTTCCCGGCTGACTTTAAGGCGTTTATAAAACGAATTATTCAATACTAATTGATTCATTCTATAAATTTTAGAAAGAATTAAACATTTTAGAACTCAAGTTGAAAAATATTATGTAAAGTATTGTAAAAGTAATTTCGGACTTCAGAGCCAAAAATTCTCTCGGAACAGGGGAAATAAAGTGATTTTTCTAGAAAACATAGGAATAATAGGAGAATGAATTCTTTTCAATTACAATAATGTATGTTCCATATTCTGAAGATTTCAATACGCAATATATTGCAAAAATGATGCATTTTCAACAAAGGAGTTTAGTTTTTTAGCCCGAAAAGATGAATTTTCAACCAAAAAGTTTATTTTTAACCAAGAAATATTTATTTTCTATGCGACAAATGGAATTTAAAAAAAGTTCAATTTTTAACCAAATAGCTGAATTTTCAACCTACGAAGATGAATCTCCAAACATTTGATCGAATTCTCAAACAAAAAATATTAAATTACAACCAAAAACAGTTTCAATTTTATCAAGAAGATGAATTTTTAATTTTTCTATCCAAAAAGACTAATGTTCAACAAAGCAATTGAATTTTCGACCAAAAAACCAAATACAAGACTTTCGTATTAAAAGACCTGAATTCTGAAACAAAAATATAATAATAGACTTTTCATTGAAAGATAAATCACTTTATAACAAATTAGACGTATTTGCTGACAAAAGATGAATTTTT
The DNA here is from genome assembly GCA_010014905.2 of Druon quercuslanigerum. Taxonomy (NCBI): domain Eukaryota; kingdom Metazoa; phylum Arthropoda; class Insecta; order Hymenoptera; family Cynipidae; genus Druon; species Druon quercuslanigerum. The sequence continues at coordinate 11,050 of JAAAKG020166717.1, forward strand.
AATCCAAAAGGACCAATTTTCTGTCCAAAAAGGCGAATATTCAACACAGCAATTGCATTTCCAACCGAGAAGTGGATTTTTTTTTTAAAGACGAATCTTTTAGAAGGCAATTGTATTTTCAATCAAGACAGATGAATCTTCAACCAAATGATCGAATTCACAAAAACAAAAAAGATTAAGATTCAACCAAAAACAGTTTCATTTTCAACTTTTCTATCCAAAAAGACGATTTTGCAATCAAATAGTTTAATTTTAAAACCAATAGCAGAATCCTTGAACAAAAAAGATAAGTACTGTACAAGAAATGTAATATTAGTCTTTTTAATGAAAAAGAATTCATTTTGAACAGAACAACGTCTTTTCAACCGAAACAGAAAAAGAGGAATTTTCTTGAAGGCAGGGGGAAAAAGAAGCATTCAAACACAAGCAATAAATTCTTAAATATATATTATAAAATGATCTTTGATATTTTAACGGAAACGGTTGGTAACACTAAGCCCAATTCCAAGCACATTTTTCAAAGAGCGTGGCAATTCGAAATCAGCGGCCCCAAAAACTTGTATATGTATTTTTCTGGATTTTTTATTGGGGTTTTTACTGCATAGAAGCGTTGAAGTTTTTATTTTTTTAAAAGGACCTTGAATCTGATATGATGGAGGTCAACGGACCTCGGATTCGAAATCAGCGACCCCAAAAACCTCAAAAATCTCAAAAACACTGCATAAAATCGGTGAAGTTTTCATTTTTTAGAGGGGTTCTCGAGGTGAAAAGGAGGGATGAGGGTTGCCTGTTTAGGGTGGAATTGACTTCTTATTGTTAGTAGATACTGTAGGATTTTTTTCGAATTTTTTGGGCCAAATATACTGATTGAAATTAGTAAAGTAGATAACAACTTCGGGTTCAAACCAGAGTTTCCTGTTACCGACATTATTCTGTACCATGCTTCGAGATGGATGTGGATGGTATTTAAATAAATAAATACATAACTCAGTGATTACAGAATATCCGCTTTTACACCTCATATCATGTAATAATTACAGTGGAATAAATTCTAAGAAGCAAGTTTGATTTTTAAATAACGAATTCCTTGGCAGTGCTCCCTTTGATGTTACTGACAAAAGAATTCTTTAAACATTTTATAACTACATCATAAATATACAAGTCTGTTTTTAGTTTTTTAATTAACAAGTTTGGTGTAAACAATTCTTGAAATTCCAAACTCAACTTTTCTGATAATTTACTTCTGAGCAAACGTATTCTCAACGTTAGGCACGAGTCAGCGATGCATTCATAGAAATACAATGTTTTCTGAATGGTAGGTCATGTACTCGGGATTCTTGACCTTGCGCAGAGAAACAAATTTCCGGTTCCACGTATCAGGCGTGAATTTCACATATAAAAATTCAAACAACCAGATCACGAAATATTATTCTTTTCTGAAACTCTCCTTTCAATAGGACACGGAAAAAATTTGACTTTCTTCCAGAATTTTTGTTTTGAAATTATGAAAACTGATTTGTTGTTAAGACATCGCCTAACCAACAAATTTCCTTGACAACGAATTCGGAAACTTCACATGCAGAAGATGTGCGAAATTCATGTTTTATCCAAAAGTTTAATTGTATGTGCAGTCTGAATTGCTTTAAAAATTGGTTTATGGCGATCGCCCGAAGTTTGACATCCATGACTTCGCAATTTATAGAAAGAAAATTTTCCTAAACTTAAGAAAACGGAATATTCATGTCAAAAGATATGAAGCTGTCTTAAATAAGGATACGATTTTTTATTTAAGTTATCTTTTGTCAATAAGTGAAGTAATGTTAAGGTATTGATATAGAGCTTATACTATTTTTCGGCGTATTTGCTCTCAGATTTTCTGTAACGCATCATCGGCACCTCGGGGAAGCGTAAGCAATGATGCCACAGTTCAGCGTTCAAAGCTCTCATTCATGCGAGTTTGAACACGTCTTAAAACCTGCTTTACTCGATCTCACACGCCTTTGGTCGCGATTCTTATGCAATAAACGAAATTTCTATTTTGAGTAGTTTTTAAGTTTTAATAAGGAATGCATTTAAATTTTTATCAATTTATTGTATCAAAAGGTCTAAAGAGATTAATAAAAATTCTTTTTTATCATATGTCTGCTACGAGAGCAGAGCTATCAAGTAGTTCAGGGTTAAAGCTTTTTAATGATGGATTACTGCAACGATCCAAAAGTTAATTGGGAGATAGACTGCGGTTACTTTTTTATTTAAAAAACACCAGATTTGATTTCTGTTTGAGTTTCTAACGTGCGATCTCAGATTGTAATAATTTAATTCATCATTTCGAGTATAAATGATTTAACTACATCTTTCTCCTTCTCCTCCTCCTTCTTCACCCGTTCCTCATCCAAACCTGAATGATTATTTACTCTTGAAAGCCGAGTTTACATATCGGAATAAGAGGAGGAAAATATTAGAATCCGCCTTGCTCATCCAATCAGAAAGGATTATCAGTGAAAACAGTAAAATCTCACTGATTTAAATCTAGAGAGTACGTACGACGTATCGTTAAAGTCCGTGGGGTCAAAATTATAATGCGTGATGCTGTTGGATGAAGCCGTTGGCTCTGGAGATTGCATCTTGCATCGCGTAACGAAAGAGGCACGAAGTCTTTTATGAGCCGACTCAAATCAAGAAGGGGTGCCAAGGGGGAGGAATAAGCTCTGGCGTAATACCCTATAGTCATTAGCTGCAAAAAGCCATGAAAACTGGCATCAAGTCTCATCAGCGTGGCAGTATTCCTCGATCGTAAGTATCAGCGCTGAACTTGATGATGTTGTGGAGGGCTAAGTGGTTCGTTCGTTGGGTCGTGATCGTGAGAATCGGTCCTGATTGCATCGCAGCATCCTCCGCCTACTCCTCGAACTTGTACAGATAAGAAAGACGAATAATCCTCGCGTTCGAGCGGACTTTCTCGCAGGTCAAGTCCTGCCCGACAAGCGGGGCATGCATCGAAAAAACCCGGAATGGCATTGCTGAAAAAGCCATCTGAATGAGTTACAGGATCGGCTCAATCGTACCGGTAATCTAGACAAGAGCGTAGGTTTGCCGCACCTTTACAGAAGGAAATTCTCGAGAAAATATGAGAGAAACCTGCACCATATTTTATATCGGGGCTCGTTTTAAGGAAAATTTACAATTGTCTATTTTAGAATTCACATTTCACAATCCGCACTTTGCTTACAACGAGGTGATGAATAAATTCTGCTTGATGTGTGGAGAAACCTTATCTAGGGGAAAAAATACTGGTTTACGTTTGCTTTGTAGTAAATTCCAATTTTAGTTGTAAACTTCAGATATTTTTTGAAGTCGCCCATGTAGCAAAGCTTACGTAAGTTTCCGAGAGGTTGTTAATATCAATGAATTATTTACATGTGGATATAACATTGTGTCTGCAGTTCGAATTCGACTACGCGTTTTCATAAATCATTTAATTTGTACGACCATATTTGATCACAAAAAAACGCCAATCCTCAAAAGTACACTGTTTTGGTGTTGCTTTGATTTCCAACAAAAATGAGACATCAGACAATGAGAATGCAGCAATGTTCATGTTATAGTTTCAAACTTAACGTATTCACATTTTGAGGAAAAAACATTATTTCGAGTGCCTAACAGATGTGCTGCAGCAAAAATGATCCCGATGTTTTTCTGTGATTTTAGTAACTGAAAAAATTAGGAGTATGAACCAAACTTTAAAACTATTCAATTTTCTACTTTAATTACCCAATTCTCCGAAATTTCAATTGGGTAGAAGTTATTCAATCTTTAGAGGAGAAACCAGTGAATTTTTCTGGAAACTTAAAATTTGAATAATAAGGTATCATACAATTTGTTCTGGTTAATGAATTTATTTTTTATCTGGCAGTTACTTAAATATGTTGTTTTTCAAAAAGAAGAAAACGGCTTATTGTGTATTCTTAGAAAAGAAAATGCGAATTATAAAAAAATGGTCGACATTTTTGTTAACAAAAAAGTGTGTCATTTTTAATCTAATTCAAAATGTTTTATTAACGTCTCATATTGGAATTTATCTTCCTGTTTAGAAGTACAACATGCATAGAAAATTGGAAGCATTGTTTAAAAACAATAACGCATTATATTGTTGACAAAATGCTCTGTTATACTCACTGAGACCTTGAATATAAATTACACCGTTATGGACTCACCTGGAACAAAAAAGAAAAACCATCTGTTAGTTAAATGAGAATATGCAGACTTTACTAATTGCTCACTTATAAATACTTATAAACACTAAAAAATTGCTTGCAAAAAATTTTATTCTTAGTTTTTTCTGTGATGAAAGATGCACTTAAAATAAACAATAAATTGAAGAAGATACAACTCTTTGTGTCACGGGAAAAGAAACTTGATCTCGATCGACTAATTTCGAAGATAAATAGTCAAGACTATTGCCAGAAGCTTGTCTAAGAACTCAATTTCAGTCTAGCAATTACAAAGCGGTAAATGATCCTACCGGCATTCCACGATAATGACAAAGAGAGAATAACAGTGTCCCTGAGGGAGACTGATTTCTCGGAAGGTGACAAGAGGAGGATCCTAAGGATGAAAATTAAAAGAGCATGGAAGGCAAATTGTCTCATACCGTTAGGGTTGTCTGCTAGACTCAGTGCCTTTTCTTGTGTTAAAATTCATAAAATATCATTAATACTAATTTCAACGAAAAAGTGATTAAAAGCGACTATTGTTTACATAAAAAGAGGCATATAATGCAATAGAAAAACTTATCTACTAAAAAATTTCGTTATTACAAGATCATATTAAATTCTATTGCTAGGGCAGTGGTGAAAACTAAGGGCATAAGTCTGAAACCAAACATATTATTAATTACTAATCATAGAGTTAAATTTTTCCGGAAAAGAGATGAATTTTCAACCAAAATATTAATTTTTGACCAAGAAAGCTAAATTTTGAACTAAATAGCTGCATTCTAAACAATTTGGCTCATTATCCGAAATGTGAGATTAGTCAAATATTTTTTAAAAGCTTGGCTAGTCCCGAATTTCCGAGACGGTTAATCCTTCCCCTGTTTCAGCTCTTCTAATTTTTCTGGACGTCTAGATTTAAATTTTTAACAAATTAAGATGAATTTCGAACAAAAAACATAATAGTAGACTTTCCAGCCAAGAATTACTGAGAATTACTGAGCTCTAATGATTCATTTTGCATATAAGCAAAAAATACAAGAAAAGGGGGAAGTTTCTTGACAATAGGGCGAGAAAAAGGGAAATTCCATAAAAAAAGAGGGAAAAGAGGGGAAAGAGGAGAATAGAGGAAACAGCGCTAAGTCTGACATTGGATAATCCTTAAAAAAAAGAGACAATAGTGACATTTTCTTTAAAAAATGATTAATAAGTGTTAAAAAAATTGACTGAAAGTGACTAAAGAGACAGTGTGACAGCCCCGCATATACAGGGAAATTCTCAGCCTAAATAGATTCTTTAATAATTATTAAAGAACCAAATTCATAACTTCAAAGAGACTATCTATTCATTCTTTTTCTTAAAAGTCTGCTGAGAAGAGTATAAATGATTGAAACATTTGGATATTAACATTACATGAAATTGGCAAGAATTGGATATAATCTAGAATTGAGGGACCGGATTAAACAACCGGTTATAAAAATATTTTGACAAAGATTGACCACTTTGGGATAAATATAGGAAATAATTGGATAACGGGTCACTCGATGCGGGCTCTAAATTTCGAGGATTCTAGAAAAGTAGATCCTAGATCTCATTATCAAGAAACAACCATTTCTGCCAATCTACTTGCTTGTAACTCGTCTCTAGCAATCAACATTGAACACTGACAACCTGAAATATTTATGATGAGGACCTAGGACGTGCATTGGCATTCGCCAAGAAACCGTGTAGCATGCTTCTTCTCAGAAGGAGTGAGTAGTAACCCGAGGAGAAGTTTGCTGCGGGCTTTATTAATTACGTCTCGTCGTAGACTTAGGCCAGCATGACCGCATGACCACATGACCATAGCGACAGAGAAGACAACCAGTGTTTCTCGGAGACAGCCACAAGTAGAATCACAAAGTGGAATGGAGTAAAAAATGTTAGTTGAAAAAAATAGTAAGCACACAAATTAAAGTCAAGCGAAAAAAATAAAAATTATGCAATGGTAAATTGAATAATCTGTAGTCTAAAGGATAATAATGTATTGTAATATGTGTCATAATTGTCCTATAAATTAACTGTTTCTACATGTCCTAGTTAAAAAAATAGATGTATTTTATTCTTGCAACTTGAGATCTATGATACAATATAATCCCTAATAAAGGTGTCAGGAGAGTAAGTGGGCGAGCAGGAACTCGCAAGGTGACTGCAATTAGAGCCCAGGAGTCGTTAATTGAACACCAATAATACTACCACTTAGAGAACCCATTTAACCAATCGCAGTCATCAATAATGAATGAGATACATTGGCCAACTGCAACTAAGACTGTTATTAAATAACGATTGCCATAGAGAATAAAAATCCTAACTGCCACTTGTGACGCCAAAATTGCATTTATGAGAGATACATCTACTGAATTTTTAATTTTTTTTTTTAATTGTTAAAGCGCTTGTTAGATCAAGAAATACAAAACGAATACAAATAACTATAATTTAGCTTTGTTCTGATATGTTCATATTGTAGAATATTCTGTAACATGTTCACAATCAGGGGCCGTTCAAAAAATAAGTCACATTCGCAGGGGGCCAGGGTTTCTTACGATTCGGGGCATAGATGGCAAAGATAAATGTGTGTCTAGTTCGCATTAAAATTAAACTATTTGGTTAAAAATATAACTTTTTTTGGTCGAAGTTTGATTTTTTTTCTTTGAAAATTCGATCATTTAATTACTTTAAAAAAGTCACAAAAATGACTAATTTGAGCTAAAAAGTGACTAAAAGTGACTAATTTTTAAAAAAGTGACTAATGATCACACAAAAGATGCCTGTTATATCCATAGGAACACTTAATAACTCCGAAACTTCGATTTAATTTCACATATATTTGATGGGATTGCTTTGACTATATTAGATGAAATTCTAGTGCTAAATTTGGGGATGAATACAAAGGTCACAATTTTCAGAATAAATTTTACAAGTCACAGAAACTGTAATTCATTTTATTACAAGCTAAACAAACCTTTCATATGACTACCGTATTTATATTCAAAAATACTTTACGATTGGAATTAGAAAAACGGAAAGTCACGATCTTAAATAATTTAAACTTCAATATTAAATAGAATTTTCATAATATAGATTATTCAATGCATAATTATATATTCCTCAATTTTTTTTATTTTTTAAGATAAAATCTAAAGTATTATGTTTTCTTTTCTCTACTGTCTTCTGGGTTTAATTCACTTCTTCTCGTTTTTCTTGTAATTATTTCCGCCATTTTCTTATTGCTTTTTGATACTTTTTCCGGGAAAAGAAGCCAGAAAATGAAATAGGGTATTCCCAGAAAAACACAAGCTAACTTTTGTTTTTAAAGGATAAAGGATTTAGTCAACACACTTTTTTTAAACTAATAGTGTCTAAACCCATAAGAACTATGGGAGCAGTTCGGAAGTCATTGTTAAAATTGACGGAAATATATTTTGCTTATGCTTATTAGAAAGCAACGTCTAATCGTGAATTGAAATAATACTATAACAAATACATCTTTATTTTTACTTAGCATAGATGTGTGTAACTCCTATTAATTATTAAGTCCACAATTTTACAAGATAATGCGCACGACAACACACGAGCCACGAAAACATTGTTGATGTAAGAGCAAAGTCGATAAAAAAGAGAGCATTATGAGAATGAGGTGGAGTCTAAAAAATGTTTAAAAACTCTAAACTGACCTTAACCTTTGGAAAAGTGACTTCTAGTGACTAATGTGACTTAAGTGACTACGTGGCAGCCCTGCTGATAATTAATGTTTTGTCTGTGGGACATTCAATTAATTGATTAAAAAGTCGTATTTTTCACAGAGTTTATTTAGATAATAATTTATTTTAGTTCAATGAGATTTGTTTCAACTACTTTTTGAAAATGATAAAGCGCAAATGGGCACCTTTGGCCTTGACGGCCAAATCTGCTCTATTTCGGCGTGATAATAGTTTGTCTTGAATTATAACAAAGAACAAAAGCGGATAATACCTTAGCTTCCTGAGTAAAATCCTAATGATATGATGTAATTGAAAATCTGATTTAATTTGATAAGATAAAAACGAAAAAGGACTAGTATAAGTGTAAGAAACAGTTAGAAACTCTAGTTGGAAGTTTGAGGGATTTTTTCAACTTTTTTTAAGTAAATGGCAAGTAGCTGGATATCGGCGGTTTGGAGCTTGATAGCCGGCTGTCAAAGAATTGACAGTGGAACTCGATCGTGATCGGTTAGATAAATAAAACAGTCGTCCTTGCATTGAGGCAGCGAGGATAGAGCTAGAGAGCGGAATCGCGATGCTGTTCCTTCTTCTTCTTTTCTTACCCTGTCCTAGTCGTCCTAGCTATCGGCCGAACAGTTCCCAGGCTTCGCTGGCTCGGTTACTTCTTTTACCAAGTAGGCATAAGCCGACTCCAGAAGTACACTTGTGTTCCTACGCCATTACCAACTTACACGTCGAAGCCTGTCGCGCATACGCGAGCATGGTATATAATTAATGCCGAGACGAAAAAGCATGGAAATCGATTTTATACCGCTGGCCTGCCTGTTCTTTCAATCCATTTTTTTTTCACCTCACAAGGACGTGTTTAAGGTATATTTTAGAATAAATTTGAAGTTTTTCTATATAATAATCAGAGGGGTTGCAAGGGGGAATTTAGACATTTTATAGAATATTGCTTACAGTCTAAGGATACATATTTTAATATTTTGATCTAAACTATTTAAAGAAATTCAAATATTGAATTCTGAAAATAGGTCAAACATTCAAACATCAAACGCTTCGAGTTCTAGTGAAAATCTTAAGTCCCCAGAATTTGTATACTTCTGGGATATCTGGGAAAAAAGCAATATCTAAAAATTTTAGAATTTTTTTATCACCGAGTCATTGGTTTCAAAATGAGTTTCGAAAATAAAAGGAATTTCTGATCTAGTATTTAAAAGAAAAAACGTTTAGAGTCTCTCGAAATTACATAGAAAATTTAAAATCGAAATTCTGTAGTAACTCTGTCAGGGTTGTTACGTAAGTCGAATTTCAAAATTCCAGGACACTTCTAAGTTTTCCAGGTCAACTTTTTAAAAATTTCCAGGACCAATCTTAAAAAAATTATATTCAAAATTTCAACTCATATCAATTTCAAAGCTTTGTACTGTGCCATATAATTTCTAGACAAATGTTTGTACATTACCAGCTAAAATTATCTACACGCCTGTTTCTTAAGCTGTTGCTAGAGTACCTTAATTATTAAAATATTTTTTGTCAATTATTAACATTTTTTAAAATTCTTGGACTAATTTTAAAGGTAAGTCTCCACATTATTTGACTAAAATTCTAAAATATTATTCGAATTTTGTCCCAAGTTCTGCTCTATGTTATAATTCTAAAAATTACTTAACAATTCAGTAAAATACTATAAAAAAATAACTAGAAAAAGAACGATCCAATTTTTTTATTATTTCCAAAGTTATTCCATTGATTCTAAAACATGGACATTTGACATCTTTTTGCAATGTCTTTTTAATTAACTAATTAACATTATAAGGAGAACATTTATTATTTATATTATAAAAAATAAGGCTTTTCGACTATTATTTCATTATAAACAATGTTTTTAACATAATGATAAAGTAATTTATGTTCGACATATAAAATAACAGATTTTCTCGCTGATTTAAATCGTTATAGAACGTAACTTAATCAATTCCTATCAATCTGAACTTGTAAAATAAGCAGAAAAGTACTAATATAATTATAAAAACTTCAAAAAGAAACAAAATTACAATTTCCAGGTTCTTTTTCAAAATTCCAGGACTTTTCCAGGTTTGCCAGATTCTTTGGCAACCCTGCCTGTTAAAAGGTGAGAATATAGACTATAGTAGTATGTTTTACAGAACAATGAAGATTTTGTTATTTCTATATATGTTTTTTTCTCCTAATATATTTCTATTTAGAAAAACCACATTGCATTCTCTTAAAGGAAAATTTTTTATCGATAACTCTGAATTTTAAATTAAGTAAATGTAAATGGCCGTGAAATTTGAATATCGTACAAAGTAAGAATTATTTAAAAATTTTAAGTTTGAAGTTAAAATGCTTTTTCGAGAAGGTTTCAAATCATGGAAAACTGGTCAAGTGCTTTAATTATAAGTCGAAAAACGGGCCTAAATTAAGGCTTAATAAAAACCAGCTGTAATAAAAACTATAATTTTTTCTGTGGCATAAAGCAGCAGATAATAATTCAGTGTTTCGTTTAAAAAAAGTTGCAAGCTCCAATTGAATTCAAATATGAAAAATAATAAAGTTAAAATTAATTTAAAATTGGAGCGTGTAGAGCTAAACGGTGTTATCAGTCCAAACGGCCTAATTTTACATGAGACCAAAAACCTTTCTTGTGGAACAATTTACAACCGATTGAATAGAATATAATTTTTTTAGTTTTGATGGATCACTTTAATAACTGTTGTGTAAAGAAATAGGTGGTGCTATTTTGAGTGTAATAATCTAATGGAAAGGGCGACGGGCCACCTAGAGTACATATTTTCATTTACTTCAAAAACAAATAGCATAATTTAAATGTGAATACAATAATAATCCTCTTGCTAAAAATTAGAATATTTTAGTGATGTAAATTATTCATTTAGCATGATTTATTTGCAATTTAAAAAAATTGTATTCCATTTAAATACTAAATTTTAGGGTGATAAACCTCAAAAGGCTTAATTTTGTCACTGGAATAGGTGTAAAAATTGAATTAGTATGTTTTTTGAAGAAGACTTACTTTCGTCAAAAATTCTACTTAGCACTGTTTCGCTTTCCCAATTCAATAAATATAGCAATAAATTACACTTACATGGATCTGTAAAACTTTAAGGTTTTAAGGTGGTGAAACTTACGAAAATATTCAATCTAAAAAAACTGTTTATGTAAGCAAGTAAGCCACAGTGATATCAGCTTCATTGAAATAAGCTTTGATTCGAATTTGCAGCTGATTCAAATTTTAAGTAATTTGAAGTACTAAAGTAGTCGACAAATATATATATATATATATATATATATATATATATATATATATATATATATTTGTGTGACGAACAAAAAATTGAAAATTTTGGAACACGAAATTTTAGGGAGTATCAATAGATAGTAAAATATGCTCCTAATAAGATGTCTGTAATATAATAAATATGCCATAATTAAATTTATTATAAATTTTATCAACACTCCGTGAAACGTTACGAGTTCCTTGTTTTGAAGCAATTGAGTCTAGCTACGCGCGACTTCTCTTGCCGATCCGAGCACATTTGCGGTAAATTACGCAAGATTTAAGAGAATATACATATCTACGATAAAGCAGGCGTATCGAAATACACGTCTGTGATGCAGATTGGGTATCGGTGGCTGATTAAGCGTGAGAAAGGGCGGCGAAATAATGGGTTACTATATGCCATATCGTCATTCGCGTCAGCGAACATACCCCTCTCTTTTTATATATATATATATATATATATATATATATATATATATATATATCCCTTCTTAGGTTGTGGGTGTGACGAGCAGATTAATTCGAGCGTATTAACAATTATCTACGCACGCAATTGATATGTACTTCGTTATTTGTGAAATCGGTGGCAAACCGGCATAAATGTATGAAATATAGTTTGATAGTAAACCGGTTTATTTATAAAGGGCACTTCTTGTCGCTATATGAAAAAAGGCAGTCATGCAATTTATAAATTCAGGCAGGTCACTCACTTCGATTTCTGACGAGCAGAACTGTCGCTCAATCTTGAAACAGGATTTGTGACAAAATTATGGGATAACCGGTCATTTGCACTTTCAAGTAATTGCCAGTATAAATTTATGCTCTTGTTAAAACAACTGCGAAACATATTACGTGGATATATCAAAACTTTTCTAATTTTTTATATTTTTATGTCCTGTATATATATATATATATAATAATTCTAGACTTTTTTGTGCTCGGATCGAGTAGAAGGCTTTAAAAAATTCATTTTAGTCGCATAAAATATGAAATTTTCATGAAAAAAACAACAGAAAAAATACATTCAAATTTTAATGATAATGAAAAAAACCAGTATAAACCACTGAAAGACTGCAATAAAATTTTTATTTCTTTACACATACAGAGTACATAATTATTCTGTTTGATTTTCAAAATATTCTTTGAGCGATCAAAATAAAATTATAGGTTAAAACATTTTTTTTACAATAGTCAATCAGTTTAAAGGATTCTGAGGCTAGGTTAAAAATATTTTGTTCTAAGTTTGGATTTTTTTCAAACGAGGGAAGTTTTTGATTTACATTAATTTTTTGAATATTAGCGATTGTACTTATAATTTGAATATGAAGTAATTCATTTTTTATTAAATCCCAAAATGCTCTCGAAACAGTGGAAATAGGGTGACTTCGTTTCAACCAAAAGCAACGAATTTTTAACCCAAAGACGAATTTTTAACAAAAAAGTAGAGTTTTCAGGTTAAAAAGTCAAACGGTAAAAATAATTTTCAGCCAATTTTAATTTTAATTCAGCCTAAAAAGTTGAATGTTAAACAATTATATCGTTTCCAACTAATAAAGATGAATTTTTAACCGAATCGTTGGATTTTACAAAAGGAAATCAGTTTCAACCCAATAATTGCATTTACAACCAAATACTTGGCCTATCAATCAAAAGATTCAAAAAAAATTGTTTGTGCTTTGCAGACTGAAAAATGTAAAAAAAAGTAAGGATGATCGGGTACATTAAGGAACAGTCAAGTTTAGAGCATTATTTCTTATACAAGGGGCAATGGGAAAAATTTGAAAAAATTCATGAGTATGAGGGAAACTGTTGTGAAAAAATTGTAGTTTAGAAATTGGAGAAATAATACAAAATTTTGCTTAAAAGTAGAAAAATGTACAACTATATTATCTTCAGTTCTAATAAAGATATTAATGCGATTCAAACTGCAAACTGTACCGGATAGGCTCTGTAATTATTTTCAACAACTCTGAAGGATGTGATAGTTTTATCTTAAAACCCTTACTTTTTTTTACATTTTTCAGTCTGCAAAGCACAACATTTTTTTTTAAATTAACGTCTTTAAGTTCATTTACGTAGAACACTTTTAGCCTTCATATGACTATTTTTTTTACTGCGCTAGCATTTTTTTTGTGTGAGCTGTTAAGCTTCAAAGGCAGGCGCCTATCATTTTCTCGCCGATAGTAAGTATAGCGAACTCTGAGAAAAACGTAATATAGTTGATTAGTCGCATTTATCTTCAAAAGGACGGATTTTCTTTAAAAAGCAAAAAAAAAATCGAAAAATTCACACGGACTGATAACTGAAAAAATCTATGCATGAGAAGAATTTCTCAGTGCCTAAATCATGTATTACCAATGCTAATTACACACGGAGCTGTGATGCATGATCGATTGAAAATCGATTTTAAAGTGGAACCTACTGGTAGTTTCTAGTCTGGGGGTCAATGATCTTGGGCGACGAATTGCAAGTTTGATCATGCAACACCAGCATCATGAATGCAACAGTACTTCAAATATTTATGACATCATTTCACGGCCAATAGGAAGAAACAATTGAACTGTATTTCTCAATTGTGTTCTCCAACCAACCGGAACATGAGTGTCTGAAAGAAATCTATTTTCCCATCTTTAAGTTGCTTTCGATTTCGATAAAGCTAAACGGCTTAATAATTCCACCTGCTTAGAATTTTTTGTAAGTATTTTTTTTAAAATAACTGAAAGCTTAAAAAGTATCACATAGACATTTTGAATGTACGATTTTAGAATATTTCAGGGTGACCAGCAAAAAATGATTCGTTTCGCAACCTTTTAAATGGTTACACTTACAGGTCCTATAAAATCGTTCCAGTTTTATGGAGATATGGAATACTTTCATGCCATTGACGAAGACTAATTTCACTTTTAATGTCATCTATCAAAATCCAGCATTTTGATATTTGACCCATTCGAAGAGCATTATTAAAAATTCACCAACTAAAGCCTCAGCTGAGAGATAAGGCTTGATCAACAAAAATCGGTTTTGTGGGAATCCTTGTTCGAACTATGAGTATATGCTGAGATACTTTGGTATATAATATATTTTGTTTAATTGGAACCAGACCTGATCTGCCCGAAAAATTCCAACCCAGCCAGCCCCTCGAGTTAAAAAAAATGCACAACCCCTACCGATTTCCCGGTCTAGTGGCAACACTCAGTACATTTGGATTTGAAGTCATAAAATTAGATTCAAAAAGAATTATACTGGTGCTTTTTTCAAACAAAGGAAATGGCCAGAGTTCTCCCTCGCATTGGAATCAGGCAAATCGAATTAGAAGTGCGTGAAGTGAGTTCAACACCATCACGTGACTTTAGTACTTCAGGAGGGGTCGTACAATATTGATTGGCAGTAAGTAAGCGTGACTGGAAGTTCGCTTCCAGCGGAAATAAACCATTCTCGGACTGTCGAACCAGCGGAAGTCAGAAGCCAATGTCTTGATGGCGCCGGAAGTTCCTTCGAACTTTCCACACTTTTTAATGGATGCAAAGGATGAACGCTTTCAAGACACTGAGAGCATTGTTAAAGAGTAAATGATGAAATTAATGCAAACTCCATGTTACATCTGTTTTTAAAATGGTAATATGTAATAAAATGTAATAAACATACAAAAATAAAAATTTAGAATTGCAAAAATTGTATTCTGCATGATTAAAGAATTAATACCAAAAAATCTTTAATTCTTGGTAATTACCCATTAATAACATTTGAAGAATTTACTTGTCATTGTATGTTGTTCTTAAGGAAGTATTCATTATATATGTTGTGCATTACACCAATTAATTTCTTCTTAATAATTAATAAATAACACTGTTTCCTGCAGTGTTACATTTCCTTAAATGACTACTACTTTCATCCTCTTAAATGTTTTTTAGTGGCTTAATCAACTTCCAACTGAATTGAAGTACTTTAAAAATGGACAACTTTTAGGCAAATATGCTGTAAGCAAATGTCTCAACTTCCTTCTAATTCAAACAAGGAGAAAAAACTCCTCTTTTTCCAAATGGTTGATTACTCATTCTACATTAAAATAGAAAATGATGAAAATCGTACCTTCTTATACGAAACTTATTGCTCCCGAAAACCATCGTGTTGATGCCGGTCAGCAAGTTATGAACACTCAAATTCAACATCTGTCCGACCGGCACTTGTTTTCAATATCCTTTCCGGATGCTCTCAACTCATCTCATTAATCGCTACATGCCAACATAGAGGATTTAAATCACGATCACTCTTCACTTCCCTTTCAAAGACAATCGATGCACATAACAACTAGCATAACCTGTTTAATCCCAATTTAAGAGCACATTTTAACCATATTTTCCTAAAATCGAATTGAATCATGACTGCACTGATAATTTATAATTTATCTGTCAATTAAAGAACTGTCAACGTATCTGGAGCGCCGCAGTACCGACATAAACAACGTTCACCGCGCGACTGCTGGTCGGCGAATGATTTTACATTTTACTCGATTCTCGTCTAGCGGTACATGGTGGGGGTGTGGGGGTGGGAGAGTGTGGGAGAGAGAGAGGTAGAGGACAAAAGGGAGTCAGAAAGAGAGAGAGAGAGAGTAATTGAGCGATCTTGCCCGAAGGAGCGCGGATCTGTACGAAGATCCGATGATTGGCGACAGGTCAACGATGTCATCTTATCTCCCACCTCCCACATGATCTATACCGGCAGACCGAACGCAAAATATGTAAATGATGAAAATGTACAATGTATATATTAGATATATACGATCCACGGACTGCTGCCCGTCAACACGTTTTCTCAGCTTCTAGTAAAAATGCAATGCGTTGGCGTTTACAGCTCGATCGAGAGACTGAAATGGAATTATTTTACTTTATGTTACGATGAAAACTGTTATTTCCTTATTTACGTGTCTTTCTTGGCCAGGTGTATTATTTTATTGTTATTGAGCCATCGATTACAGATTTTTCATCACTAACTGTTTTGTGGCTTAAATATGACCTGAAATTGTGAAAGCGAATGCATGATAATGATTCTTTGGAAGTTACGATGTGAAATCAAAGTTCTGTAAATTCAAAGGGCCTGTCAGATGCTTGATATTAATGATACAACAGTATTTTTCTGGATTATAGTTTAATTAGGAATCAAACATATGAAAAAGCGATACATCTACGAGAAATAAAATATAGTTTCCTCACTTTCTAACAGTTACTTGTTCCATTCAACGTTTGCTGTTTATTAAAACTTACTTGTTTATCAACTAAAACTTTTGTTTCAATTTATTGTGCAGTTTGCATATAAGTTTTGATTAAATGCCATTTTCCCAGATTAGATGTGATCTGGATCTATAAAACCGGATTGATGAATTTAATAGTGCAACCAAAGTAAGGATTCTTTATAGATAAGTTATACTCGGCGAAATCAAATTTATAGCAATTGGTTGTATTTGTTTATGTCACTATTATATCTAGAACTTAATTCGACAGTCAGATTAGGAAAGATTATTTAGAAGTTATAGTGAAATTAAGGTATATATCAATAACGTAAATTACATATATTTCCAATACAAAAATTTACTACTTGAAAAACGTTTTTCTTCGCGTTAAAAATTGATTGTATAAAATATATTTCTACAAAAAATACAATAAGGGTATCTGAATAGGATAAAAAGAACTTTTAGTTTCTAGCATTTTGTTTAAACAGCATTGACAAAAAAACATATATGAAG
This sequence comes from Druon quercuslanigerum, assembly GCA_010014905.2. Classification (NCBI taxonomy): domain Eukaryota; kingdom Metazoa; phylum Arthropoda; class Insecta; order Hymenoptera; family Cynipidae; genus Druon; species Druon quercuslanigerum. Next base: position 28,063 of record JAAAKG020166717.1, read on the forward strand.
GTTGAAAGGCAAAATGGGTTAACTGAAAAAATGGTAATTGAGAAGGATAGCGAAAAAACATGCACAGAGAGAAATGGACTGTGGTTACTATAACCACATAAATTGAGTCAGGCTAAATCTTGTCACAGGTACAAGAAA